>JAGDQP010009196.1:0-11028 GCA_022664845.1 Lepisma saccharinum
ATTATTATTTGTTTATGATCTTAAAGAAAAGTTCAATTTTAAACGTTTGTTGATGAATTTCATCGTAAAATCTTACAACATTTCGTAAAGATAATCAGCAATTTTGAATAATTAAGGAATTGTGTGTTATGAATAATTAAGGAATGTTTGCAAATTTTCAAAACCTTATAATTTCTAAGAAACTCTCAGACTCCATTTTTCTTACTTTTGTAATAGTAAAGCGTAAACCGCTTGTAAAGTTTTCATTATCTGTATGAATTTTGCAGTATTAAGTAGGCACTGGCGTAACTACAATACCGCGAGACTCCGCGTTGCGGGGAGGGGAGGGGAGGGGAGCAAGTGTCTAGGAGTCCTAAGGATGATATATAAATAGGTGAAAAATGTGTTAACGGCAAACCAAACAAAATGACAAGAAAAGATTATACGATTTTAAAACTTTCTCAGACTTGGTAAAAGGGAGGGAATTTTAAACATTACAACCAAAGTCCATCAATTTTTGGCATTTAGTGATAACCCGGATTCCTAGGCTTGGATTCTTAGGTTTTCACCTAAATTTGTATCTTATTGATGGTCTTTTAGACATCTAACGTTCAGGCTGGGATAGGGGAGTGGATAGGATTCGGGAAGGTGTCGGCCAGGGCCTATGTAGAAGGCGCCATCTCGGCATCAGCAATTCTTGTACTAAACTCTCGAATTTCTCGATGTCATGGCTTTTTCTGACAATACTGCGAAGAGTCGCTCGTGGCTGTAGAACACGTTCGCATAAGTTCCGGAAGTTTCTGCAAAGAAAACGAAAAACGTGAGACTGCTTATATAAAGAATAGGGCAAACGCTGCCTACTAGGCTGTATAATGAGCAACATCAGTTGCTGGATTCCTTTTTTTTTACTTTTTTAAATTTTTTTTTAGCGATCAGCAACCTTTCGTTTACACTTACTCTTATTTTATGATCGAACTTTAAAATGATTCTTTAAGTTTAATATTTAGCGTGTGCCAGGGTTGTTTATTTCTTCGATTCCTCCTTTTTCTTAAATTCTTTTGTCCTCCTTTCTTTAATGCTTTTACCTCTTTTCACTTTTTGTTGTTTGTCAAACTTTCGATGGGGGATGTGTCCCATCCGTTCCCCCCACCCTTGACTACGTACCTGCCAACGATGAACTTTGTGGTGAAATTCAGCCATCCTTCAACTCTTGTCCTGTGTACCTGGAAAGTTTCCACTAATTCTTCTACGATTGGATTCGGATTGTTTCGTACGGTTTGATCGAGATCCTCTTCGGAGAATACTGCTGACTGTCGAGACAGTGGTTGATCTTGACAGCTTTTGTCTCCGTCTCTTACTTGTCGAAACTATCGATGACATGTGTTACCGTCAACAGCATTTTCTTCATACCCTTGCCGAATGTTGCGGCAGACTGTGGCCGCATTAGTGCCTTTATCGAACCCAAAAATATGTCTGATGTGTTCCTTATCGGTCTGCATTTCACAGAGAGGCCAGGGTGGCTCAGTGATAGAGCGCTCACCTCTGGTACGTGGGGTCCTTGATTTGATTCCGGCTCGTGCCATGTAGACTTCGTGGTGGACAAACACCGTGTGTGTTAGTTTTCTCGTGGTACTCACGTTTTCCTTCCACTTTCTTCATTCTACCAACTCTCCCTTTATCATTTATTCGGCCTGAGCCAAAATAGCCTATAGGCCTTAAAACAAAATTCAAATTTATGTCACCGACACGATACGTTGTCCTTGTCTGGTCATCCACATTCACTGCTTGTGGCTACTCCTCACTGCATGTGGCAAGAATTGGCTAAAATTGCATATAGTTCGAGGCCCAAGTGAGCTTTCTCGTTTGAACCCAAAATTTCGGTATATACAATATATTTTGATGGTTTCTTTATGAAAAAAGTGCGATGAAATCGAATCTGATGGGTACACGTTTCATGCCCTTGAGCGTTTCGAGATATGACGGCATCAATATGGCCGCCCTATAATGTGTATCTCTTATTATTACGTTGATCGATTTACATTAAATATGCCCTAGATGCCTGGAGTTAATCAAGATGAGTAATATAGTCTGTATGTTTCACATCCTGAACGTATCGAGATATGACGTCATCAATATGGCCGCTCTATAATACCACCTATTGTCAGAACGTTGATCAATTTCCACTAAAGATACCCATGTGTGGTATCAAATGAAAGCCCTAGATGCCTGGAGTTAATGAAGAATAACTAAGCGAAGGACCGCTGGAAGAAATGTGTCGTACCAAGCATGACTACTATGTAAAGAAGGACTATAATGTATAAGTTCTCCAAAGTCGTTTCCTTCCAGGTGATTGCAAAAACTTTTTGATACTTCCTCGTATATGCGACGCAAAATTGTTATATTTTGTAGATAGACACATTAAGGTCCAAGATTTCTTTGTACAGTCCCAAATAGTACATAATATAGGTCCAATACTGGGCCAGTACCGGCCAATATTGATCAAGGTTGTTCTAGTATCAGGCCGATATTGGCCCGATATCATGTGCTGCTTGGGACATATGACAGTTTCGTGTCACGTATTTCGGGTTATATATAAAAGGTTACCTCTTAGGTTTTTTTGCTCCTCAATGTCATATGTACCTTGGCTCCTTAAGTCGACATATAAGACTTACTTGCTTTGCAGTTACAAATCTGACCATAATTAGAGTACCTTGATTTTGAAAAGATAAGTCAAATCCCATATTACTCAAGAACTCCTTAAAAAGACCAGCTAAGGTAAATAACATATCTGTTCAAATTGACTGTACACATTTCTACAAAATTACCGTTGCAGTCAAAAGATAGCGATAAAATACTAACGCGCATCATCTAGTGATACCATCTTTCCGTTCTCAGCATTTTGTCTCGATCAAGTAACATTTTAGAACCAAAATAATTGGCCATAATAATCTCACCGGTGTAATTTCCAAAGTAAATAAATAAATGAAGCGAAAGTAAATGAAGTGCGTACACACCGTAGCAGAAGGTATACACTAATGTGTAAGGTTAATCAGAGGGTATACGGCGTATACTTCTGTACACCCTCGGCTACAGCCCTGATTATGAATGTAAAACACAATGAATGGTCACTGTAAGGACGCCATCAGGTGTAATCCACTTATTTAGTTCACCTCCAGGCATCTAAGGCTTTCATTCAATACCAAACATGGGCATATTTAATGTATATCGATCAACGTCATAATACGAGATACACATTATAGGACGGCTATATTGATGACGTCATATCTCGAAACGCTCAAGGATATGAAACATATACTCATCAGATTCGGTTTCAGCACACTTTTTTTCATAAAGAAACCATCAAAAATGATTAAAAACGTGAATGTTTAAGAGGGTAGTATTTAGGTTCACAACATTCTTTTTTTTTTTTTAAGTATTTCACGTCCTTTCTCTATATTTTATCGTATAAGGAAACTTACTTCGAATACTTTAAAAAAAAAGAATGTTGTGGACCTAATTACTGCCCTCTTAAACATTCACGTTTTTAATCATATCCGTACTAAATTTTCTGCGTTTATAAACTAGATTTATGTAGTAACACCTTCTCAAGTATCTGTCATCATGAAGAGCTGCAATATGAATAAGCAGCAGAAGCATTTTAAATATCGATGGCCTCTTCCACAAATAGAACGTGTCATTTGTTAAAACAAAGTAGTAATTGTGTTAAGAATTGATAATTCTATCGCTCTAAAGTACATAAAGTCAATAGCTTTTTTATAGTAGCCAGGGAAGGGAACTGTCTGTAAAGGAGTACCGGTAATCGCCCAGCTCTTCTCATGAAGCTTTTGATATAAACTTCGTAGGTAAATTTTTAGCAACTGAGTGCAACAAGAACAGCCATGAGACCTCCGAAGAAGTTGAGGCCTTCGAGTGTGCAAATTTAGCAACATTTACACATCCCAAAGTTGGAAACATTCATTGACGTAAACAGAGAGAGAGAGAGAGAGAGAGAGTTTGACTGTTATCATTGTAAATATGAAAAAAAAAACTGTTGCCGTTGAAAAAAAATAGTTTTCAGTTATCAACACATCATACACACTCTGATGCTCTAGCGACACATTGTGAATAGCGTGTGCTGTTTATATAAAGCCTAGACAGTTCCTTTTGCCACAGAACTATCCAAATATAAAATTGGGGCAAGTTGATTGTTGAAGAGTATTATGTCCTAAGTAAGGTTTATGATTCAATGGTCCATCGGCATAGTGATCCAATACTTGTTTGCCATTGTCTTTCATTGAGATGGACTTTAATGGATTACTCAAAATATTCCACAGTAGAATCAGCACCCAGTACATAGAAATGTGTTGTTTATTTTGTGTTTTAAGACAATCTTTTTGCACTCTTCAAATGAATAAACGGTTCAATTCTCCTTTATTTTCGAAGATTTGGCAATGATAAAGAAAAGTAAACTAAGATAAATTAATAAATATGCATTAAAGGAACATTTTGTTATTGGTAGTTGATTTGCATCGGTATGGATTGGCTCTACGTCCGTTTATTGCATATTTCATACCCACGAGTAATGATAAACATCGCATGTGAAACACAGAGTGGAGGGTTAACAACTGGAAATAAGACACGAATTAAAGATCCGAAGTAAAAGAATTATTTGCATCATATCTCGAAAATCACTCATTTCTTTCTTGTCATGTAGTGATCGCCAAACAAAGCTTTATTTTTCCCTAGGTACACTCACTAAAAAGAATATTACAGTGGGGTTTCAACTCTGGTCTGAATTATTAATAGGAATTAAAAAAATAACTAGATTACATTTTATAGTGTTTTTGATTAACAATAATGTTATAGGACAGAACATCATAGATAAATAAATAGACTACAGTCTTAAGTGTCTACACATTTACTACTGACTTCGAAAAACTTCATTTCCTCGCCGATAGATATCTCTGTATTGAATAACCTTTTTTCTTAAAAAAAAAAAAAGATCCTCGTAAAGGGAAGATCTGGTTAGCTTAAATATGCCCTATACGAACCAATCAGAAGCTTCATTTTATCAGGAAGTTTAAGAAAAAAGGGTATTGAGGTCTGAGGCATCTAGTGGGGAGGAAAAAAACTTCTTGGAGGTTAGAAAGAAATGTGTAGATGATTGTGAATGTACAGTAGATCACTTCTTTGTGGTTATATTTTCTTAAAATGTGTTGTGTGCTTCTTTCATAATACAAAATTCAGTACGGATTCTCTCACCAGAGAACTATCCGTTATGGACAGTCGAATTTAATCACGAGAGCCATCAAAACGTATAGAAGATCTAACTTGGTTCTTTATATGCAAAGGTTTAGTAGTTGTATATTACTTTTATCTTTTTGTAACTTTCTTTTGTCATAAACAAAGAAACAGACGTTTGTGGTAAGAATATGAAACAGGCGTCTAAAGCAAGAATACGGTATGAAATTTTCAAAACAAGGCTGCAGCCATCTTTTATTCCAAAATTCAAACGCTTTAATACTTGGATACTATATGTGGCACTCACAAAATGTACTGTTTCATGTTTCAAGTTGCTTAGAAATGGAAACTGGACAGACAATTTGAATTTTGACTTTCTTTATGCTCTTTAGGCTTAGACCGGGATAGGGTACGGAGAAGGATGTGAGGAAGGGTGGACAAGACCATCTTAGATTTGCATGAAAATAAGCGACTTGCAAGAAGTTCCTCTTTCCCTCACCAGAGAACAGTATTTGTTACAAAATATTAAAGACGCCTACCGTTAGTTAGTTTAAACTCGTTCAGCAACAATGAAAAAAGTATTTGTAGACAAATAGATAAATTTTGTAAAAAGTGTTATGATGTTCGTGTTCTTTCATTTTCAAAAATCAGTTAATAGAACCACTCAGTTGTAGAGGCTGAACTCTATGATTCCAACGTTCTCGTGGAGTCCACTGTAAATGCTACTTTTCTTTCACGTACCCTGTCATTAAGCTACCGTATATGCTTTCCCTTCCTCCTCCCACCTTGTGGTCTGCAAGGTGTATCCACTGTTAAGAATTCTTTGCTGGCATTTCCCGACTATGGTTCTTCAGCCAAGTTGAGAAAAGTTACCGGTGCCTGTAAATAACACTTATAGCAGGATAGAAGTTCTTGGGATCATTCCAAAATGCGTAAATAGTTATTTCTGTTTCTTAGGATGTTGGAACGTAAACACTTCTTCATTTCTTCGTTCCTGAACGTTCCCTTCCGTGCTAAGCTCTTTAGCTTCAAAACGACACAATCATTATAATATTTCATCTGGCTTTGTCGGAACACGAAGGTTCCACCCGACTTGGCTACTTCCTAAACTACGGCAAAAGACATAGTAGAAAATTGCGTGCTAATGTATTCACCATCTCAAAGAGAAAAATATAACCATGTTCAGTGCTCAATCAGATTTTGAGGTTACAAACTGCAACTTAGCCGAAAGGTCAAAATATTATCAAAGCCTATGATCTTATAAATATCGAAATCGCATATTTATTTAGCTAGCCTGAGCAACGTTATTATCAATTAACAACTAACGGTGCCTGCCTTTGAAAGTACTATTTCTAAAATTACTTGGGTCTATATTATGTGCCATTTTAATCCTCAGTGCGTCCCTCATTATCCAATAGTATGTTAATATATTGAATGGCATAGCCTAACTATACGGTACATGGTAAAAACCGGTTTCAGCATTCTAATTTTCTTAGATATAAGATCTCAGCATTCTGACTTAATTGGAAATAAGAGCATGTCGGTTTGGATAAGATCAGTAATCTTATTTCCAAACCGGCATGTTCTCAATTTCAATTAAATTAGAGTTTCGAAACGCGTGTAGTTTTGGAGCTATAGGCGATCAAAGTTAGAGTAGAATCGTTACAAATGACGTAATATCTCAATAAATTACATAAGTGGTGTCTGCTTAGGAAATCACAGTCAAAGTAGTGCCCTCCCTATGCATCTATTTCAGCAATGCTTATGGTTGATGACTGCAGCTTACAGCAAGCAAGATTTCTGTGCTTGCCCTATTAAACAATTTCTTGACAATGAAATCCTTACACTACGATGCCTGTCTATATGTCTCTCCTGAGTGGAAACATTGCTCAAATGGATGTATTGGGTACTACTTCGATTGTGATACGCTAAGCCGACGTCGCTTACGTCATTAATAGTAGATATATGACGCTATTCGTGACAATTTTGCCGTAAATTTTAACGCCTGTAGCTCCGAAAACATACATGTTCCGAAATTTCTTGAAAGAAACGTTTTTCTTGTTGTAATGTGAATAATCACCTCCTAAAGTTTGTCAGTGTTATTCGTAAACACCCTGTATATTGTGGTAGCAGTAACTTACTAACACATATACTTATTGAAAGACTAATCTTGAGGAAGCCGATTACTGCATGGTAATATTAGGGGAAAACATGGTCATAGAAAAACAAACTAATACTGTACAGAAACATAGTAAACATTAAGAAATTTAGGATCATAATTATTTGGGGTGTAGAAGATGAACAAGGGTGCAGTGGTGTACAGCGAACTATCTCTGTATTAGAAACACGCACTTAATAACTTGTTGGTTCACATTTTGGTTAATCACAGCTTACAGACGTTGTGGAACAGATATGGTAAAATGCCGAACATTCTCCTTATCAACTCAATCCATGTATTCTGCAGCAACGCCGTCAGTTGGTGTGGAGATCTCACAGATGGTGTGAAGAATTCATTGGCATGTAGTATTAACCATTCTGTAGTAAAGTGAGCCTGATGTTAGGCTTAATTACCGCATTAAAACGTAGCATTGTGATGGGAAAGGACCTCCTGGAGATATGGTTGTTGATTGTTAACAAAACGGGCTTTACCGCATTTGCTATTTTAAGATTGTAGTGAGATGACAAACGGATCTAAGACACACCAGAAGAACGCTCCTAAAACTGTGACATCGCCACAACCATCATCTCCAATATTAATAGCATGCGGGGTAAGTGGTGTAATGATGTCCACGCCAGGTACGGATCCGTATGGTTCAGCAAGAAATGGGACTCGTCACTCCATACCACCTTCCATCTGTTTACGGTCTATTGCCACCTTTCTTTAGCCCATGCGAGGCCTCTTTTGCAGTGATTAGTGAGTGTAAGTGGTATTCCTTTCGAGCTACGGTTATAGAACTTTAATAGACGCAAGGTACGTCCATTCTGATTGGTCATATTGGTCCGTTGTTGTACTGGTTGAGCGGCTGCTCAGTCGTAGTACGTAATTGATTAGATTCCCCCAACCAAATACTGGAACCAGCCCTCCGAAAAACCATTCTTAATCAGTGGTCAAGTTGACTCACGTCATCACTGTTGACTTCTGATTCCTAGAAAAGAGATAAGCAGATTTTATAGTAGCCGATCGTGACGTGACTATCACGTGGTATGGAGTCATTGTATCGTCAGCTGTTTCTATTTCAGAAAGCTTTTAGTGTATATAGTAATGTAACTACCATATTATTAATGAATTTATTTATTTCTCTGTCAGGAACAGAACAGACAGGTAAATGCGACGCATAATAAAAACAATAAATAACAAATCAAAACATAAAGTAAAGGGAGATGCCAAGAGAATTTATGGAGTAGAAACTAGAAATCTGTGTACGCTAAAACCTTTGCGGTGAATTTGTTACCATTCAGATCGTGTTTTAGCCTTGAAAGTATCTGCATCTTTAGCAATCTATGGGAACAGCTATTGCTAGGAACAAAGATACCATATCTATTTTTTCTTCATAACTTTAAACAAGGTGAAATTGTAGCTCTCTAACCCTTTTCTTCAACATACAGATCTAATCCTAACTTCTCACTGCTGTACACACGTATTTCTAATCACTGATTTCTACAAATAACGTCAGCGCAGTTACCAAAGTTTGCACGTACGTATGTGCATGTTCTTACGTCATTCATGTTACAGTGGGAGAGGGAAACTTATCGTAATGATCTAGATAACAAGAATCGAGCGGAAATGAATAATGCACTGTAGTCTTAAGAAGGAAAAAAATTCTGAAGAGAAAATTCAAACCTTCAATTAACACGTCACGTAAAACTGATTTATAAGTTCCTATTTTATGTTTCTTTGGAATGCAATTCTGTTCAAAGTACTTGTTCTATATGTTGGGGTCCTTAAACTGAGCCAAATATTTCTTGTAACGGATGCTGACGTAAGGTGTGGAGTATGCAGTAGCTAGGGTGGTCATTTTTGTCGTGCATATTGCTGATAGTCTTTTATTATAAGCTATTTGGATACTAAGAATAAAACTCATCTTAAACTTATTATTAATTTATACTTCTAATTATTTTATTGTATTTTATATGTATTTGTTACATCAGTCTACTTATCGTTTAGCAATTGTAACGAAATATATGGTTAATTAAAATTAGTAGTTCCATCTTGTGTTTCTATTTTATTTAGCTTATCAAAGTGTGTACCTTTTCAGTCATTCCCTAATGACAACCCTAGTAATTGCGAATCATGATAATTTGGACATTTAGGACTTACCCCCGCACAGTGATACTTCCATTATAATGAATCAGCTTTTCGTTTGTTCAAGGTATCAGTCTACAATTTAAGCAGTGTTGCTATAAAGTGGGGGGGATTAGAGAGGGCCTCTGTCAGGGTATACTTCCCGGGAGTTAATTCCCTAATCTCCTAATTACGAATACGATCAAGTTTCTGCAATTATGTGTTGGCCACGCTCAGCCTTTTTAGGCGTTGGTGTAGTGTGCACTAGATTTTAAGTTTAAATCACGGTTGGGATATGAGTATTTGTGGATATTAATAAACGTAGCAGCTTAAAAATTGAGACGAACTAAAGTCACGTAGTAAGTAAAAATAACCCTAAAAATAAAGATTAAAAAAGTTTATCTGCAATCATTTTTCTTTAGTTATTGTTATTATTGTTGTTGTTATTTCAGTTATTATTTGAATTGTTATTAATTTGATAAGGGAGTTTTTGAGCTTCGAAGGATCTACGAGTGAGCAGAGAACTGCTGCGTGCAATTGAGTCCAATTGATTTTGAACCCATGTGCACGCGCATAGAAAGTGAGCGTGCTTATTATTATTTTCGTAGGGAATGTATTATTATTATTAGAAATAGTAGTAGTACTATGAGGCCCATATGAACTCTTTTGTGCAGTCCCTTTCAGGCACTGCTTTTTTTTTTCTCTCTCTCTGGCTGTTCGTCTGTCTGCTTATTTGTCTGTAACAACAGAACGATACAGTTTAAACCTGAACTGTTGTAGGATGTATGCGAAGAGAAAATCAAACAGTGTCATCCATAACTCTTTATCTTCATCGAAATGTTACATATTTTAGCCCAAAGTCGATTTTTTTTTTCGTTAAAGGTTTATTCAAACTTTTTCTTTGTTTGTAACTATAGGAAATAGTAGTTAGTAACTAACTTCTGAACGGTTTTAGGGTGTATTTGATAAGAAGAAGTCCTTTGCGAGCCCATTGAATGTTTGAAACTTACTTTACCTTAAACCTTTAGGTCTCGTCCTTACAAGCCCAGCTCGAGTGGTGTTCGAACTGTTTCCCCGAACAGAGCGCCAAAATTTTGTGGGTGCCAACCATTTCGGGCGCGAGTATATCGAAACGGGTAGTATTAAATTACTATTTAATAAGGGCGCATGGAAAATTTGGAACAGAGCGTCGATTGACAAAGAGCCGGCTGGCTCTGAGTGTAGGATTGCCAAAAGATCCAGGCGACCAACAAGCTTGATCAACAGAGATCGTAGAATCCTGAAACTGTCAAGAACTAGACAGGAGTTTCAGGCAGCAACCGAATATCCGTTTCCTTTGGAACACTGCGAACAGATATACACCCACTTGGATATTTAGACAGAGCAGCTGCACAATGAAGACCAATAAAGCTGTGAGACTCAAACATTGAGCTCTACGTAATGATACTGGAGCGACTGCTTCGTGCCGAAAGATAATCACCAGAGAAAATATTTACCTGGTAAACTCGTTTGTCCACTTCCAGTCT
>JAGDQP010009196.1:13616-25154 GCA_022664845.1 Lepisma saccharinum
CATTTGCTAACACGGCCACGTATCGAATAATATTTACGATGAATTAACATTGCATGTGGAAATACTATTGCAGAAATCACTTTGAAACAAAATGACTGCGGTTTAATACCAGTTTTATATTACCTGTAGCTTTGGCACTACTTCTACAGTCAATAGTATTTAAAAAATAGCTTTGAGAAGATCGAAGCCACTATTTTGTTAAATGGTGTAAAACTATTGTTCATGTTTGAAGCTATTTGTGAAAACTCTAAAAATATTTTCTTGCAAGCTACATAAATTATATTAAAAGTTAGCTTCTTTACGATCAATGTGAGGTGTATAAAAAGGACCACCGCCGTGCGATTTAAAATTTCAGATCCTTATATTGATTTATTTGACGTCAGGTTTTCAAGGTTCACATGTAATATAGATCATTTGGTTATGTAACAGCTTTCAGGGTATGATTTAGAATATCTTAAACATTTGTACACAAATCTTCTAACTAGTATCATTGTAGAATCATGCACCACAAACTGAGCAGTTTTTTTCTACTAGTTTTTATCGAAATTTTCTCTACAACTGAGAGAAAGATATTTTCTCAGAAACTTAATTTTGTCATGCAAATCTTTTAAGTATGGTGTTATTTTGGAGACTTTCGTCTCTGGATTTCTGACCCAACAGTCTTTTTTCCTATATGCTCAGCAAAACTTAATTTTAAACCTTGTTCGTTGTAAGCTCTTGCATAAAGTAAGTTACTTTTATTGTGTGGGTACTATTTTACTAATATTTTGATGCTTATAGCATCGTGCTTCTATTGGAGAGTGCAAATTAACTTGACTTAGCATGATTGTCACTAATGGTTGTGCAGATGGACCGAGTACCTCTAAATTACGCTGCAATGTTGATTGGCTTGACAGTGCTTTATAATAAATAAATGAAGAAATATATGCATCCTCACTTGTAATTTTTGAAGAAATTATACAATTAAAGTATTCAATATACATGTCAGAAGTATCCCCAAATTGTAATGTCGGAATTGCCGCAAAACTTCTAATAATTGAAGTACTTTAATTTGTGGAATTTTCACCATTGACTAGAGGTAATGCAACTAGGCCTACCTGTGCGCATACATGACCTCAGTGTAATTGTAGTCAAGTTTTGTATACAACCTACCTTACAAATATAGTTTTGGTTCTTCAGAGATACTAAACACAAACTCAAAAAGTGGCACTTACGTCATCAGTTCTGACGTCATAATGAAAAAAAACTTCTAACCAGACAAATAACCCGTAAAATAATTTGAGAGTGTGTTCAAATGTTCAACGTGTCTAGAAAATTTTCAAGGAAGCATTTCTTAGTAGTTTAAATCAGCATTGAGATAGATTTTTAAAGAAATGAATGGAAATTACGGTGGTCTGCACGGTGATGGAATCCAGGACAAGTTCGTTAAATTATTGAAAATGCCTATAAAAACACAAGAGAACATATATTCATAAGCAATATTAACATATAAGATTGTTCTGTTAAAAGAAAAAAATCTTGCAGTGCCTGGGTATCGAACCCGGATGGTGCAAGCAGGAAGCCTCTACTGATTTCGAAAGGCTTCCCTTCACGTTGTTAAAGTCGTACTATAACGGATGCCATTCCTACCGGCATTATTTAGTTTCGCGGGACATTCCTTTATGTCATGTTATCATGAGAGGAGCACAGACTTTTGCTCTCAGTACTTCCTGCTTTAACATTATTTATGTCTCCTGTAAGCAGTGATTCTTAGGAGAGTATTATACCCCCAGAGCGTGAAAATACACCCACAATGTTCTCAAAGACTCAGTTCAATATGGAACCAAGTTGTAGTTTCTGAGATATCAGAAATACCCTTCGGAGATGTACATCTATCCCCTTTCTCCCTGGAGGGTTCCTCTAAAGGCAACATTGCCTACACTTTTCACATGATTAATAATATCAGTGTACGTACGCTTTGGAATAGGTAATTTGTTATCACTTACTAAGTCATGTACTCATCACTTTGACCCATGATCACGAGACATATTTGTTTGTAAACTTCGTGTCATGTATCAAACATTACACGACCTTTCTTTTAAATTCCACTGGAAATAATTAAAGATTTTCTTTTACAAAAAACAACAGTAGTCGTTTTCACTTATTTTAATAGAGCAACCCTTTCAAATTCCATAATTGTGACTGAATTTCACTAAGGTATATTGTGCAAACAGATTATATAAAAAGTGTAGTGAATTTCAGCAAAACATGAAAATTGGAAGGGTTTTTTCTGTCTCTTATGAGATAAAAATCAGAATACATTCCTTGCATACAAAGGAAACGAGGAGCAACATTCGTTTTCGTGTTCTGTACATTGTAGATATTAAACTGTTTATAAATACATAATTTTAGTTACAATGCTTATAAATTTGAACACAATGCATAGCCTTATTAATATGACTTAATCTTACTTTACCCTGTTTTCCCATAGATGGCTGAGGAAATTGAATAAAAATTTTAGAATTGATGTTTCGTAACATGTTCAAACAGACTCGATCCGAATCAAGAGAAATCATTTCCAAAATTGTATAAATACAGTAGTAGAAACTCAACCTTAAAGTTTGTTAATTCAATTATTGTACTTTAGAAATACTTCTATTCGTTCTAATATTTTATCATGCTCACTTTATGAATTTTTTACCCAATTGCTGTAAAATTAATGCAGTTTTTTCATTAGGGGATTTATATTCCGAAGAATTTTATTGAATGTAGGTAGTTTACATTAGCCGTTAAAGTTTCACGATTTTACCTATACGAGGTTCATTCAGATGTAGCAAAAAAATAACTAGAAATACGACAATAAATGCGTGGATGTCAATTTGTCAGGCCATATTCCCACACAATTTCCTCATGGATGGTACTAGAGTTTGTTAACGAGGTATGACTCAGTTGTGGGTACATGGTTAGCATTTGCGTCATTTATGGTATTTTAGTCGCGTATAATGAAAACAAAAACAGGTATTTCTATCATGACTTTGCCTAACATTTTACGTTTTTTATTTATGAGCTAAATTTGGTTGGATAAATCGTCGAAAAGGCGGACATGTAACGGCTTTTTAAGCGTTAAATCAACTTTGTGCTACTGAGGAATTTTAATACACTGTTCTTGTTAGATGAACGCAACAAGCTTTTTCACATATGAATCTTACCATTATGAGCGTTCTGTACGTAGAATAATACTGCCAGATCCAAAACTTGTTGCTATATTCTAACGTGTGCGAAATAGTACAACCAGTGGTGGCTTCGAATGAGAGTGTATGTTGAGGTAGGATGGACCTACCTGTAAAGCGTGTGATCGATGTAAGACAACCTATGCTTGTCGTATGGAAAATCATTATAAATCAATAAAGGAAGTTACTGTAGCCATTAGGGTTAACGTGTGCGCCTTTAGTTTCAGAAAATGTAAAAAATAGTACGTTTTGAACCTCACAGGAGCTGGTATGAAAAAAAATACATCTGTGATGCAAGGAAAGGGAATAAGTCAGGACAACAATCAAAGATTGGAATTAGGAAAAACGCCGGTCGCAAAAAGATTTTAAAAAGGAAATAGATTTCTGTGGCAAGTGTGATGGATATTATTATAAATAAGTAGACCGAAATATTGGCTCCAATGCAAGAATTGTCTACTATGGCTTCATGAGGACTGTTTTGGTGTTGAGTGGTGAAAGTAGGGTTTGTATTAGAAACCAATATATTTCACCAATAATAGCGTATTGTAGGTTACATCCGCTGTTTTCAAGCAAGGTTATCTATTATTTTGCAATGCACGCTGCAAAATCTTAACTGCCAAACAGTATCACTTCGTCCGTCTGTCTATTTCGGGGTTTCATAAAAAATGAGTGAAAGACAGAAAATGAAATGACGTAGTGCAGACGCAATAAAAGTCTTTTAGCATCTTTTTACCTGCGTAGTTAAAACGTACGGTAAAACCTATAGTCTGAACCTGACCTATACGTAATTGTAGACATACCTATTATATGTCAACTGAACCTTTTTACACTACCTATCAACACTTTTAATGGTAGCAACAAACCACTGTATCAATATGTCAAAACAAAAGAATAAGAAATAACAAAAAGCTTTTAAATAGTTGATTGACCACGTATTATTAAGAAACTGTATGGTATTCATACTGGAGACACTAATAATCTGAGGGAGTCTGTTAGGTCGTGCATTTTGGAGTTAATTAAATAATAAATTTCCGTTACAGTAGAGGTCTATTGAACAAGCTTAGCAGTAAACATTATTTTCCGTAAGTTGTGAACACAAGATACACAGCAATCCACTAGAAATCAACACTCATTTCAGCATAATTATTTTCATCATGGTCAGAGAAACACTTAATGATTTTCTGCCGCATACATCACGCAAAATCTCTAAGTAAGCTAACTCAACTCTGTCCTATGAGGCAGTACAAAAGTTGTTGAAATGAGGGAAACTAAGCGGATTTCAACATACACGCCATACCTTTCATTTCCATTAACCCTGGTCTTGAATTTGATGGGGGATGTGGATATGAATGATTCATCACTGGTTGGTGACTTGAAGAGATTAGCAAGTCATAAGCGTTCTGACCTAACTTTGTGATGTATTATACAAATGGGGAAAAATAATTTGAATAAATAGCATGATAAGCATTTGTAAAGCACAATAACCTTAAATGGACATCAAAACCGAAACAGAGACATCTATAGGCACTATAAAATCACTTATATTCACCTGCTCAGTTGACACGAATTTAGAACAGAAAAGACTACAGTTTTCCACGGAGGATAATAATTAGCATTAAAGACAAATCTGTTATTTAATTATTATAACATAAATATGCATACAGCTTTGTCTCATTTGACAAAAGTATAAAAAATAATCGCAAAGAATAAATTCAGAAAACTAAGAAACTAACTCACTCTCGTAGGATCAAGTTTGTGGAAATAAAATATCAGAAGGTAAATAACGACGCTTCTGCCAACTATTTTGATAATGCACTGCTTGTTTGTCAACACACACACAGAGAGAGAGAGAGAGAGAGAGAGAGGGAGGGAGAGAGAGAGAGTCTTGTTATCTGATGCAGAACTTTAAGTCCCCCTCTAATAAATCAAATTTCAGTTGACGTCATCACAATTCTATCTCCGCTGTCGAACAGAGTGAGGAGTGCGGAGTAATACAGTTCACAAATAGAATTTGTTTACCTTTCTGCTTCGATGTTTTCTTGTTCATTTTTTTTTCTGTTCATCTTCTTCCATTCTGTCTTTCTTTTTTTTTTCCTTGTTTCTGTCCTCAGTTCATGACGTTTGTGTTTATTTTTATTGACAGACACAAAACAAAATGTCTTCAACTTCCTCTTTGACTTGTAAGAGCACAGTGTGTATACTTAGCCTCTGGGGATGACATTCGTCTGCGAAAGAAATAGATCGGAGGAAGTTGTACATCATGGGTTTGTACAAAGTGGGTTCTACCTAAGAATGAAACACGGAATTCCCATCTAAATTTACGGGATTTTTTATTTGTTTTCTCGTTGCAACGTCATCTACGAAGCTTTCCACATTTGCTGAGATTTCATTTATCTGATTAAACTAAGGGAAACGTAGAAGTAACAAATGATTTCTTATAATTCTCACCAGAAAACGATGCAAGAATATCTGATTTGCAACTTCAAACTGCATCTTGATGACAAACCAGTGAATGCAATGCCGTACGCTCCATTTCAAGAGACAGTTTTGTACCGATGTTATACAGTAAAAAAATGCTTATGTACTAGAACAGCCTTTTCCAACTTTTTCACGCAGCGGACCCCTTTTGAGTCTACAATATATATAAAGGATCCCTTGCCTTGCATTATATATATGGTCAGGCCTCAGGGGAGAGGCCTTATCCACTAGTGGATTGAATATGGCTGTGATTTATTATATATATACGTATATACGAGGGTTAAGTCATAACTCATGGCATTTTTTTTCTTTCGAATGGGGGATAACAGAACAGATCGAAGATGCATGTTAGAAACCTTATGGCAAGTACTGTCGAGTGGTCCGACCAGATGGTGTATGTGAGTAGAGCTGCATGTCTGAGCACGCCCCGAAGTTCAGTAGGTGAGTGATAGTGGTCCGGATTGAGGACAACGTGCGTATGTGAAAGTAGCATTTCTCCGCGGCAAGAATCCACGGGAATGCCACACAGAGTTACGGGAAGCACTAGGTGCGCGTGCTCTATCCCATCGAACAGTGGCGAGGTGGATAGCGGCTTTCGAACGTGGCAGAGTGTCTACTGTCGATCTTGTGCTCAGTGGGCGTCCTGTTCGCCGCGAAGTCGCTATCCACTTCACCAGGATTTGAATATAGGCTTTGATGATAGATAGACGTGTGTGCGAGTGCTCCGTGATTCGAGTGTTTTTTGTAAGGAGAAATGGAGCAGACTCAAAAAGTAAGTAGTAACTTTTGTTCATGAATATAAGATAAACATTTTCCGAAATTGTGAACCTCGAGTGAATTTATTGTAGAAGTTATTAAGATTTGAAATGTTCCATGCTAATTATATGGAAGTAAAGAGAAGCCATCCACGTTGACTCTGAGACCTCCAACTCATCAGAATGTCTCTGACCGAGAACATCCGGCGTCCTTGAAAGGACAAACTGTTACTAAGTGAAAATTATTTTAAGTCCTGTTTCCTCCACAACTTCAAAAAATTTTATTTTCTAAGTTCTGCGTGTAGTGCATAAGTAACATGCGGGCCTAAGAGGTCTGTGCCTTCGGGGCCGTTCGTGATGGGTGCATGATATTTTGGGGATCGTTGACCTCACATATAGGGGTCACTGACTCCCCGGAATGTTTTCGACCCAAAGTTTGGTCGCGAACATTTTGGGGTGGGACCCATCGGGTTTTACTCCACCCCCTAAAGTGTTTTCGACCCAGAATTAGGTCGTGATCATTTTGGGGTGGGTCCCTCAACTTTTTGTTGTTGGGATGGTACCCCCAATTTTTGTGGGGTGACCCCCGAAAAATCACCCCCAAAAAGGGGTTCCCAGTTTTTCGGATCCCACGTTTCTTCCATATCCCTCCCAGAGGTCTGCGGCCTTCCGGGCATCGTGTGCCTTGAGCCTTGGCCCTGGGGATGCACTCGTTGTGCTCTGTTAGTGATAAACACTAATACTTTTGTGTTTAAAGTGTGGTAGTGTACTGAGTTGTACTGTGATCTTAGGACTGCTGTATCGAACACGAAAATGAAATGGCCAAAAGGTTCGACCTTACGGACGTGACTTCATCGGTACTGGAGAAGTCGAGGCTGAATGGTTGAACCCATCACCGGGCATTCCGAATAATCCGTTCTACCAGAAGTGGGAAGGTAAAGTGAAAAGAAAAGAAATAAACGTCGTGAAAGCTCGATCAAACGGAGGACAGAGAACTAAAACAAGGTGTAATAGAAGAGGTGTACATGGAGTGGGAGAAAACACACAGCAAGGATGGTACCCCACGGTCGCTGAGAAACATCAGGAAAGGGCCCTCTGACCGAGAAATGGAGGAGAGCACATCAAGTATGCCAACCTTAGTGCCTGAGGACACGACCAAAAGGAAAAGAACACCAGACGAAGAGGAGGAAATAACTAAAAGAAGGAAGTAGGAGAAGAAAATAGAAGAACTGAAGATACGACAGGGGTATTTGCAAGACAAAATGGTCGAATTAGAAAAGAAGCAGACTACACTTGAAAAAGAGAATGAAAGACTCAGGAGCTGCGAAATCAAAGTGGGTCGACTCCAGACCAAATTGGAACAGAGGCAGCATGAGTTAGATAAGCAGGAAAGAAACATAAATGAACTGAGACAAGAAGTGATCCAAGGAAGTCTCCATATAAAAGAAATGGAGATCCCAGACGTACAATTAGAAGCAAGGAAAACCGAAATGGAAGAGAAAATGCGACAATTAGACAAAGAAATAAAGAAAGTTTGCACAGAAAACGACAGTCTGAAGGCGACGAAATGACAAAATACAGTAGGAACACCAACAGTGAGTTTTGTGGAGATGCTAAAAAGGAAGATAACCAAAATCCCAGAGAAAACTAGGTTGATTGAAACGAATAAAAGAAACTCCAAACCAACCATTGTTTTTAAACCAAAAAAGGGTGAAAGCCTCAAGGAGACACGAATGAGGTTAACCAGGACAGTAAGTAGGTAGGACAGAATTATTTTCCAAATCATCCAGGCAAAGACGGTGCTCATCCTGCAGATAGGATGAATAAAAAATTAGGCAACATCCCAGAAGGATCAAAAACTTTGATCTAACCAACAAAAGTAATAAACGCAATCCATTGATGATAATGTACTATACCATGAGAATTGAAGGAAAACGAAACAATAGAGGAGCTAATCGAAAGGAACTTACAAGAACTGACCGATGAACAGAAACAGCTCGTGAAACCGAGTTTTAAAACAGGCCCCAAGAATCAGGATAGAAACCGCCTGGTTTTTGAGGCGCCTAGACAAGTAAGAGAAACCATAATGCGAAATTTGCGTGTGTATATCGGCTACGAGGCCACTGACGTCAAAGACTTCTTGGCGATAACAATATGCCTGAACTGGCACGACTATGGACACATCGCGGCGCATTGTAGGAATGACGCGCGTTGTAGTGGCTGTAGCGAGGACATAAGAAATCGGATTGCAAGGACAAAGACCAGAAAATATACACTCCCTGTAATTCAAGGAAAGAGCTGTGTGGGGCCAAAAGCCAAAACGAATGCCCACAGTACAAATTTGCAGTACAACGTGTAATAGACCTTTAGATTATGGACTGTGAGTCAGATCGTTTCGAGACAGCATCACCAACTATCAAAAAGAAGAACTCCCATGCAGAAAGTAGAGGAGCCTGAAAAGGCGTTTAATAATAATAAGAAAATAGAAAGCTTTAATAACTGGATACTAGAAAAAAATTCAATGTCAACAGAAAACTTCCTTGTAATAAAGTACGGGCATATAAACATGGGTAAAGAAGACCAACTACTACTGCACTACATCAATCCCAATCTGACCACCTATCCGAGGGACTTTGCACAGTCATGGCTTTATCACACGATAAATATGATTTGGACAAATTTGACTACTACAATATCAAATGAGAAGATAATAAGAATCTAGAAGTCTACTTATCCCAAAATATGTATAATTGTAGGATCATCAACATAAAGTCATCCAGAGAAACCTTCCTAGATTACTTAGAAACAACACTATACTTTCGACAATAAAACATAACTATACCAGCTGTAGGAATGGGACTCTGGAGGGCGGAACCAAAGGATGTAATGTTGACTTTGAAGAAATGGGACTATGACGTCGAGAGTGTCGGTCTTGAGATGATTATTTAGGACACATACCTCTACGAGAACATCATTAGGACCTGGAATACATTAGAAATAGAAACAACATCGGAGTCTGAAGAAGAGGTCCAGGAAAACTCGGAGGATAAAGACAAAATACAAGAAATTGAGGATATGGTAAGAGACAAACAACTGAAAAGAGGAAAGAAGAGGAGGTGAGAAAGAGAAGGATAGGATGGAAATCATGTATTCCCAGACTTTACCAGAAAAAACATAGCAAGTCTATGAGTTCCGAGGTAACAAATGCAGAAATGGAGGACACGGAAGAAGCTAATATGGAAGAGATGGAAGGGAAACTGGCGGTCGAGATGAAAACATCTACGAACCTCAATCCAAATGAGTTTTATGCAGATCTCAATAAAGGTTACATTCTGTCCAGATTGGAAGAACCAATGCTTCTGGCAGCCACCCTGAGAACGGTTGTCAGGAACATGTATCAAAACGAAAAAACAATCATCTTCCAGATAACTGATGTGGTGGACAGAATAAATCTTTGCTCTAACTACATAACTACGGACCCAAAAAGACCTACTGGACCTGGTCGACAAAGTTTTCGAGAGGAGGGACGAGTCCTTCCAGTTCAACAACATATATAGGCAATTCGTTATGGCGTACGGCCGAATAACATTTAATTCAACAGAAAAGGTCCCAGCATGCTACGTTCATTTAAGACAACCATGAGATGTTCAAGTTCGTGGAGGTAAACTTGGACAAATCAAATTAGCCACACACGAGCTAAAGCTATATTGCGAAAAGGAAAAAGTGGACGTAGCATGCAATCAAGAGCCTTATATCAACAAGGGTAAGATGCCAGGTATGCCGACCGAAGCTGTAGTATTGCTACCGGAGGACCCGAATCCAGTGGTTGCAGTGTTCATTTTGAATAAGAAGGTCGAAACACTAGTGGACTTGAGATATAAGGTTCAGACGTTCAATTTGAAACTTGGGAAGAACCAAGTTACCATAATAAATCTTCACTGCCAGTTCTCAATCCCAGCGGACATTTTTGCACACAAGCTTGAAGCAATTTTGGAAGGGTTACGTAGGGGAAATGTATTGATTTTGGGGAATTTTAACGCGAAATTTCCGCTCTGGCACTGCCCGAGAAAGGACGAAAATTGAGACAAGCATGAAGATATGATTAACCAACACCATCTAATGATACATAATAAAGCAGACCAACCAACCACGTTTCAGGGCAGGGCTGGTGCGGAGAGCATCATAGATATAACTTTGACATGGGGAAGCTTATTTAGAAATATTCAAGAATGGTATGTGAACGAACATGCGACTACAAGCCAGCACTGCGTCATCAGCTTCAACATCAACTTTAATCTGGACGAAAACAATAACGATACAGATGAATCTGAAGACCTAAATTATAGCATCAAAAGGCTAATTTCAAAATTAGCAAGCAAATTGGATTTACCTAAAATTGAAAATAACATGAATTTGGACGAGTTGGCCGAAAAAAATAGCACAAACTACGAAAGATCAACTCGGAAAACAGAACACAAAACAAGAAAAGAGAAAAACAGAAAATCCTTCGGGACCCCAAGAGTGGAAAATTTAAAAAGGAAATTAAAAGCGTGCAGGAAAAACTATAAAGCAGCCGGAGATCACGAATTAAGATTACAATGCTTGAACAAATATCGACAGGCTAAACAACAATTCAAAAAAGAACTATTCGAAACTAAAAAGGAAACCTGGGGAAAGTTCGTGGATGAAAACCTAAGTAAAGACATCTGGGGTATGTCCTACAAAATTGTTGTTCAAAAGTTCAAAATTAAAGGAGTCATGAATACACTAAATAAATAGGACGGAACGTTCAAAAATAATTGGTTAGAAACTATGGAACTTATACTCTGAAAATTATTTCCGGACGATAAAGAAAAACAGGATAATGAAGAACAAGAACGGATTAGACAAGAAACAGGGCATCCCCCCAACGTCGATGAGAACCAATACATACCAATAATAGTAAACGAAGAAGTGGCGGCTGCGATCAGAACTCTCAAACATAATAAGGTACCGGGTTCATATGGGATCAAAAACGAAATATATAAATCGCTAGCAGAAGTTTGAACACCATATCTAACAAAACTGTACAACGAGTGCCTGCGCCAGGGAAGATT
>JAGDQP010009196.1:25254-55443 GCA_022664845.1 Lepisma saccharinum
AGAAATAACATCCAGAATTGCAAACTGCAGTACGGCTTCCGTCAGGGAAAGTCAACTGAAGACGCGGTGAACGAGTTTTGCGGAACAGTGAATACACTCAAACAAGGGAACCGTAAATACGTAACGGAGGGGGGGGGGGTCTTCTTTGACATAGAAGGCGCATTCGATAATGTATGGTGGTCAGCGGTACTGATGGAGCTGAACATCGGAGTCAATTCATCCGTATAGAAGTGATCAAGGACTATTTTCAGGACAGATCGATTCAAATAGATACGACTGATGGTGTCGTGCGAAAAACACCAACTAAAGGATGCCCACAGAGGTCCGTGCTGGGCCCTATAATATGGGACTTAGTATTTCAGCCATGTTTGGAGATGCTGAGCAGACTGGAACAAGTGGTTAGGGTTTGGAAACTTTGGTAACGAAGACAAAAGAATATGTTATCTTCCCTATAAGTCGACATCTGCTTCGTTTTCGGGATACAGGGGTACTAAGGTCGAGTGAAAAATCGAGTGTTACAATTATAAATATATTTCGATACATCATAGACGACCTTTCCTTGTTTTCGTGTGACTATTTCCTCGATCCCATAACTTACAAATAAACTGTTTATGGAATTGTTGCAAAGAAAGAAAAGATTGTCCACTAGAACGAATTCAATGTAATTAGAGGAAATTCAATGGGGATTACTTGTAATATAATAGTAAATTGAATCAGGTACTAACTGGATTACAACTGAAGTTAAATAATATCTGGATATTAACAAGAATCAGGCAAGATCCGGGTATTGGTTGGAACCGGGTAATCCTCGATATGGATGGAATTGAGTATTACTGGAGTATTGTATGAAATTGGAATTACCTGGGTTCTAGTCGGAACTATGCATTATCCGGGTATGGCTGGAACCGGAAAATACTCAGTGACACTGATCACCCAATATTGAAGTTTTAACACCACATCACACACAACAAACGGATTGATATTTGCAGTATTTCTGCTCATTTTCGTATACCTAACGCCACAGTATGTTTGGAACCAGCTATCTAATAAATTGAAATATATGAAAGACAATGACAGTGTATTTTAAACTGATTGTCCAAGCTTTGGACTGTTCTAAGCTTTGTGACATGTAGAAACAACTATTGTCTTTTTTTGATCAAGTACACTTACATACATACATTCATAGGAACAGCACATACCGAGCAACCGTGGTTCAGTAGTCGATTAGTACGCAGTCACAAAGTTTTAAGTGTATCTACGCCGTGAGGTCTGTATTAAAATGACACAAAAAACGATTTCTAAAGTGTTGTCGGTGACCAACACGTAACAACCAAATGTTTGATCTTCGTTACTGTATGGGAAATTCTATTGATATTATAATGCATATGGTAGTCCGGAGCTGTTTCAATAAAGAGGCAAAACTAAGCAGCAAGGGCAATATCAACACACGTCAATACCATGATGCTTTGCGAAATTTGCACCTAGTCGATACAATGGCAATTCGTGGCAAATTTTACATGGCACGATTGCATTGAATTGCTTTGTTGATCGAAATAGGTTAGGGCGAACTGTAGACTAAAATTTCTTCTAGTACAGCCTTCACCAACCTGGGGTCTGTGGACCCCTAAGGGCCCGCAAGACAATCTGAGAAACACACACGCCCAAAGACGGAATGAGAAATTCCTATTCGGTATTCTTTTGTTTATGAAAAATCTTTGAATAAGCTATTTTCTGTGCCTATTTTCCTGTTGAACTTCTTCATATTGGCACACTTTTATCACACTTAGGCATTCTCCAAATTGCTCTTGAAAAATCTGTCGTCAATGCCCTCTCCAGGGCATTTTTCTCCTCCACTTCTTTTTATTTTTTTCTTTCTTTTCAAGTCAGAGCATCTTTTGGGAAGAGAGGTGGTTGCAAGTTGCAGCGGGGGATGAGGTTTGAATGAGAGGAAGGGATGGATGTCCTGTCTGCAGTGATACTGTGCTGTGGTTCCTAAACTTGTGGGCGGAGAGCATGCACTTGCACCTTACTATTTCTTTGTCGGAATCCGAATGCAGGTCTTAGAGGAGTTTGGAAAGAAATACTCTGAAACATGTTCCAGAACACAACCAATTTTGATTAGTTCGTGTTAGTGAACAGTAGTGTATTTTTCGATACAGGAAACAAGTAGCGCAATTGAAGAAAAATGGAAGGAAACTGTCAGGGCTCAAAAGAAAATTTGCAAATATTGTGATAAATATGAAGAGATATGAGTAACCAGTTCCCAAAGTTTCTCTCCCTAATTTGAAACACGTGCTTTTGGATTTTGCTCTATTATTTCCTGAAAAAAAAATCGCTGGTAGAATTTCTTCGACTATATTTACAATGAACAGCCGTTAATTCATATTTATTGTAAATAAACTTGGGACTTAGTATTGAAGAAATATTTGTTGTCAATGAATCTTCATTTATTGGCTATCAGTTGATACAACATGAAAGGTTAAATTTGACGTTATTAATGCTACAGTGGATGTCAATTTTCTTGTGTGTGCATTTTTTTTTTTTTTTGTAGAATAGTCTATTTATCTTCGATATAAGAAATCAACATGAAACCTCAAACCTTTCCGTTGTTTTGCTATCCCAGAAACTACGGACAATAAGGCGAGTTCCCTTCAGTATAGAAAATCACGACTAACCACAACAGAATACGAAATTATGCCAAGTTTTAACATATTAGAAGGTGTTTGTGCATCTTGCAGGTCTGAAGCAACGTTAACGCCAGGTGAAACATAAGTTACCGCCTTGGTTTAAAATAAATACAATGAGTAAAATAGATTTCCTGAATCTACTAGCCAAAGAGATTTGCGGAAGTATACAATAAAAATATTTTTTCAGCCACTTCCCTTCATATAAAAAGAGTTGAATTTTTATAGTAATTTTGAAAATATAAATATAAAGTGAATACCCGAGTACTACCCGTGTTACCGAGTACTCAGTCTCAAAAATTTTCGGATGTTGTCACTCATTAACCAAGGTAAAACTGCATCGACTGGAACATGATCCAATGATAAAATTTTGTAATTGATTTACCCCTTTGACTTAGTCAACCCATCTTCCACTAGCGTTCTGAGGGAAGTATAACATTCCAGGTTAGAATCAAATTGATGGAATCCCAAAAAGGATGTTTCTCACGCATCGTAAGTATGAAAATTAAAGATATAACTTCTGGTTTATTTTTATATAATTGAAGATATGTACTTTAAATCTGTATAAATTTGATTCCATAATCATGTGTAAATAAATATTATCAATTAACTAAGGATATTAGGTCGATTGCCTTTGGTATGGATATTTGTATTTTCTGTTATTACCATAACAAACGTTTCATGAACCATTATGATTTTTACGGATGTTAATATATAAGTAATAGTCTTACGTATAAACGTAATTTGACTGTGGTTCACTATGCATTTCTGTTGAAAAATAACAATTGCCTACCTATTTACGGATTCATAGTTCAACAATAAGTGTCAGTTACCTATGAGTATCAGTTATTTGAGCATAGGCTATGCATTCGGGAGATCCTAAGTTCGATCCCAGTGGTGTTTCAAAGGACTTTCTTCAGTCACATCAGGCAAATGTCGGGATGGTAACTTCAACTTCGGCCCAGATCGACTCCTTCTAGCATCTTATCCCGGTCTGAAGCATAGATACCTAACAGCAATAAATAAGTTCAGTTATCTTAGGTATTGTCTGTACACGCGTAAATGGCACGGCTGGGAGTTACCACCACCTATCTATTTTCCTGTACCAGCCATATGAAGACGTTCGCTATCAACCCTCTCAATGCCGCGAGAGCCGGGTAGAGCTTATAATACACACTAAATCAAAAGAGAGAAATTCCGCTCCATTTGAGCGGAAAGAGGGAATACTTATTTAGAGTGAATTTTTATCAGAGAAAAGACTATAAATTTCCGCTCGAAAAAATTTGATCTATGCTAGTTCATTTTGATGGGAACGTAGACATATTTTTTACGTAAATTTGAATCTATTCAAATAAAGTTTTCATGTTTTGAACACGAAAACGACGCAATAAAATGTTGAAAATGTAAAAAGATGCAAAAGAGAGCATTTAGTCATAAGTACTAACAAAGAAAAGTAATGTACTTTTGAATGAAAAAGAGTAAAAAATTAACTCGGGCAGATTTGAACCCCGTACCTTCCGCCCAGCTATCCAACACCATAACCCCTCAGCTAGCCGTCCAACAGCGATAATATACCTTCGAATTAGTTTCTTTCGTCTCGTCAGGTACAAATCTATAAGACGAAAGCGATAGTAAAATTATTTAATTAATCTAATTATAAATTTATTCGATAATTTCTTTCTTGTATGTAGTTGTCTTCTGCAATCTTAAAAATATGTTCAAAAGGTTTTTGCAAATCTGAAATAATCTAATTTTATGTTTTTAATTTATGAAAGCATTGGAAATGTTCGATATTAAACTGTTTGCATATTATATTATATCATATTATAAGTTATGCTGTAGAAAAGCCTAGGGAAAAAACATATTTCTCTTTGTTTTTTCAGTTTTTAAATTCTGATTTAATTATTTTCTCTCGACTAGTAAAGCAATACCATTATTAATTTTACTATGTTATTATATAGAGTAGGCGCTCTTTAATCCGGTACGTTCGTGACCATGGCTGTGCCGGATTAGCGATTTTGCCGGGTTATTGATCGCCAATATAGTATTAACGGGAATTGTAAAACCATTTAATACAGTACAGTACAATGATATTTAAAACAAGTTGTAAATGTAATAAGCTGCTTTATGGCAAGAAAAATGGCACGTTGCATCCGTGATTCGAATCAATTCTTAAAACAATCATTACCAATTATAGACAAAGTTAAGAGTTCTGTAGAGTGCAGGGTCAACAAAAGACCGAATCCACACGAAAACATCCGGACGTGAGCTGCTCGATCGGTGCCGGATTACAGAATATGCAAACCGAAGAATGCCGGATTATAAACAGTGACTACTGTAATAAGATTTCTACTTGCTTTCTTACTCTATGGCTTACAGAACTCGCAAGTTCATCACCGCAGTAACAAACGTTCGCCATTGGATTCTATAATGGTCAAGATACAGTACAAAAAATACATCAAAAATAGCCCTTATCGGGACTTCTGCTTTAAGTTAACTAAAATTAAAAGTTTGTTCGTTGATAAATAACATTATATTTCAGTGATTCTTAATCTTTTTTTCCGTATAGAAACAACCCAGATCCATTAGACCGTACTAGTTCTATGATTCAGAACTGTACACAGTTTCCAACTAAGCAGGGATTCTGCCAGGATTTTCTGTTTGAGGGGTGTAAAGCCACAATTTATGGCGAATATGAGAGATGTGTCAAGAGAAACTTTATTTTGTATGAGCTACTTTAGTTCCTATACACTTGGACGTGTCTTCATTATGCTAGTACAATACTTTAAAATCCACAAATATCGAAGCTTTAGGCGGCATCGAATCCACAACTTCTTAAACGGGCGACCCAGTGCTTTAGTCTAACTACTAAGATTCACATTAGATGTTCAAGATTCTATTTAAGAGGTTAGTTTCTTGTATCCACAACAACACTGTATTGTTTAACTGGAAATTCACTTCTTTTCTACAGAGCAATGTAATATTGTATCTCATCCCACATACATAATTCCTGGATGGTTAATACAGAGAGAACATGTGTTCCAAATAATACATAATTGTTCCACCACATTTACCGCCTTTCTAATCATAAACAAAGGCGTTATTTAAGTATTATGTACACTTTCAAGGTGGTTCAAGTTTTGTTTATATTATTTGACAATAGGGGAGTAGGATCAGAAAAACTTTGGTAAACTTTATTTTTATATGGGCCAGTGTAGTAACTTTGGACTTAGGCCCGTCACGATTCGCCTTTAGCTGTTAAAATCCACACCCATGTCCCAGCCGTGACTCGAGTCCGGGACCTTCGAGGGAGGAGGAGGATTGCGTAAGATTCACTTAAAATTATATTAGTGTAGATTTAAAGTTTGAAACTTTATTTTGGACTTCAAAATAACGATAAGAATTGAATTGGATTTACTTTTAAGCCTTTATTCATCTGAGGCTAAGGCCAATAACGATAAGAAATTTGCTATGTCTTTCATAAACACGAGCCTATCTCCTTATTTTTGCTTACAAGCGGGGTCTAAATGATTAAAATAAACTTACGTAATACTTGGGAGGTATCATATTACAAATTAACCTACAAGTATACAGGCTCGTAGCCACGCGGAAGGGGTCCTCCCCCCGGAAAATTTTCTTGGTCCCACTATACCTTAAAATCTAATTTTAAGTGTGTAAAAGGCGATAAAACAGGGATTCCGGCTTACCTCTTGTGGGGGGTGTCACCCCCAAAATTTAAGAGCCCTTGCGGTCAAAAATCGATAGACCGTGTATAACTCCAGTTAGACCCTCTCAATTTTGACTTTACACCCCCCCCCTAAACTGAAAATAATTTTGGCAGAATCCCTGAAGTAAAAATATATCATGGCCCATGCCCCCAACAATATGAAAACCTTGAAACAGCACAGTTATTATAATTACTCATTGTTTAAATAAAACAGAGATCATAAAGAAAATATCACAGTTATTGTATATCCCTTCAAAACTACTTTAAACACACTGAACACGAATGTAACACAATAACTAAAAAACTAAAACTTTACTTACTAAGCTATGTTAAAAACACGCGCTAGCAGACGAATTTGTTGGGGTTCGTATAGTGACGTCATGGTAAAACTCTCCATAGATGGCGCCATCGGTTACTCTTCCACGAATGTCATACCTAATAAGTTCTACTTTCCTTGCAAGTAATCTTCAACTGAGCTTGATGGAGGTCATTCTGAACTCCCTCGGCTATCCAGCGTGTAATATTTTAGCCAGTACACTACTAGTGTTACCATTTGTAACATTCAACGCAGAGACTCAAGCTAACAAGCTTTCCTTCCCCAAGGCGCAAAATAAGTAATCTGAAGTGGCATGAACAGAAAACTGAAGATGCTATCATCATTAAAATTAGTGTTATATAGATAACAATTATGTACCTTCTTCTTTTAGTATAATTTAATACGAAGTTTTCTGTATACATGGGAAGTCGAGAATCAAAGTGACGTAAGTCACTAATTGTTAACATTTTTAATTAAAGAAGAAAGTACTCATTTGCGTGAGATTAAATGCACAACTTAGAAGCAAAGATAATAATAGCGTATGTCATTTCAATTGTAAGTTGATTTATATTTAAGCATGTAATTTTTTCTACAAATTGATTTTCTCTGTTATCAATACAACGAATTTATGCACCTATTCAACACACTAACTCTCTTATATATTATCAGACATCTTTAGCAAAGAAACAGTTTGTGTTCTAAAGAATGGGTAAAATTAAGATGTTTTCAGATATTCTCAACTTTACTTGATTTTAAGTAATGTCTTCACTCTGCTTCAATAGGATATATATATCACAAAAAAGTATAAATAATTTATAATGTATAGCAGCAAAGGAGAGGGGGAAAAACTGTTGTTAGAAAAACGTGTCTGGAGTGTGGACATATTCCTTGAAAACTGTTTCAGAGAAGTTGTATTGGAGTGTTTTATTTATAAACTGCCGGAAGTATAAGAACGCTGCAGGCAATCATGAAACTAGTGTGAAAAATAGTGAAGGGGTAAAAAAAAGGAAGAGTTGGAAATAACAGCAGAATTGAATCAAGAGTCGGGAAGGAGAGTCTGTGTGTATATAATAAGGGCACTCTGCCAAACTGCCGAAGAAGCTGCCTGCCTAATCTTCAAACAAAATGGTGAAATTATCTCTGTCTCTCACTCCCACATTCTGACACTGTGTTTCCTTATTCTTTCTTTCGAGCTTTCTTTGTTTCTCTCTTTCTTTATTTGCCTTTGCCTTTCTCACTCTCTTCTTCATTTGTTTTTACTTTTTCTTCTATTCTTTTTTTTCTGTTAATTGTCAGTTTGTGTTATTCGTTACATTTTTTCCTTCCTTCTCACTGTCTCAACTAGCATCTACTGGTTTAATTCTTATGTAAATGCTTATTCTCTCAGTTGTGTTACATTTCTTTCTTTGCTTCTTTTAATATTTCTTTTTTGACTCAATTCCCTGCATTTTTTATCTCGCAATTCATGTCTGTTATGTACGTACAAATATGGAAATACTCTCTATCTCTCTCCCTCTCTACCTCTGTCTCGCTCACACAGACAGACACATTTATATTCTCACGAATTTTCTCTTTATGCTTCAACTCTGCTTGATTACTATTACTTCTCTTGTTTTTATTACTCTCTGTTTTTGTTTTAGTCTCCTCTCTCTCTCTCTCTCTCTCTCTCTCTCTCTCCCTCTCTCTCTCTCTCTTTGAGTTTCTAAATGATTTTATTTTCTGATGTTCTTATTTCTGTCTGTTTTCTTCTGTTTCTTTATCCTATCTGCATTTCCTGTTTTCTCATTTAACTTTGTTGTTTATTGTTTCCTGGCCCTTGGTCTCTACATTTAAACTTCGTCTATGTCCCGTTTCTTTTCTTTTATTCTCTCTTGTTTATTTTTCTGATCTTCTCTGTTGTTCAATTTGAATTCCTATCTTTCCCAAATCTCATTATTTTCTATACTGATTTATCTCCGTTTCTGCCTCTTCCTTTCGTCTTCTTTCTTTTCATAATCGTTCTTTCTATCTTTCTCTCTCTCTCTCTGCTCTTTTTTGCTTTATTTCTTCGCTTTTCTTTCAGCTATTTTATTGTATATTCCTCAATTCAAATTTACAGTCCTTTCCCATTTCTTTTATTCGTTCCTTTATCTTTCTTGGGTCATTCCCATTATCTTCCCTTTTTCTCACCCATTGTTTTGTTTATTAACCTTTTTACTCTCCCATTGTGCTTCTGTCTTTAGTATCCTATTCTTTGTTCTTCATTTGACTATCTCTGATTTATTTTCCTGTGCTTTATGGTCTCATCTTGACATTATATTTTTCATTTCTGTTTTTTCTTAATGTTTAGAAAATTAATATTTTAAAAAGAAACTTCGTCGAGTACTCGTCAGTTTTATTATAAGAAATTATTCTCTGTTCATTTTCTTTTTCGAAACTAAAACATGTTCCCTTCTCATTCTATTCAAAACTTAATATTTAGTTCCTAAATAGTCTCGTAAGTGAACTGTTTCTACTTTTATCCCTTCACGCAATCACACGTGAGACTTATATGAATAAAAGTTTGAACCGGAATCCACTGTGGAAGGAAGTATATTTTATGAAAGACTAACTGACAAGAGAAGTGTTTCGGTTCGAACAAGAATTTTTTGATAAAATATCGTATATATATATTCGTAATCCGATGCTAAGAATGCCTGAAAAGTAATTCGACCGTGTCAGACTGCGTTTGTTCGCTAGAGGGTGTTAAAAGTTTTGGAGTCGTATCAAACAATTCATGTTCGAACGGAAATAATTCCCTTGTGAGTACTTTTGTACTATGTATATTAATTTCATTTGATCATTAAATTCTCTGTAAATACAGAGAATTGGTGGTTAGCACGCTCGCTTGCTGTGCACGTAGTCCCGGCTTCCAAACTGGTTTAGATATATTGTTCCTACCTAAGCAAAAAAGTGTACGTCCTGTCCTTCGAAGTACTATTTACAAAAACTGCACAGTACTATTTCCAAGTTAGGTTTTTTATTCATTTGAAACTTCTATAATTTCCAGCATACAGTATCTGTACACAGGATTTCGGTATTCGAATCTGATAGAAAAGAGGTACATGTGTAGCATATTTATTACGTAAGGATATCTTGATTTCAAGTGTTTTAAACTTAGTAAAGACAATAATTTAACTTCTTGTGGTCAACCATATATAAACTTTACCCGTTCCACAAACTAAAAACTCTCTTCAAGCATCTACCTATAAAATCTGAAGCTTTATAATGGTGTTCTCCACAGAACACAAAGGATACAGGCCAAGACGTCAAAGAATTTACTTTGTTCTTGGAAGAAGTAATGCAAAAAGTAGCGGCTCTTTTACTAACTATTTCGGTATCCTACCTGTTCTAACTATGCCCAGGGAGAAAACAGCTTAAATGGCTGGTTCCGAGACATTAATTATGATTTGCATATTTTACTTACCTTTTGATAGTGTGATAAAGTTGAAATTAACATCTTTTTAAACAAAGTTAAATATAAATATAGAGAAGAAGGTCCAAATATGGGCTATGGTCCAAATACGAGCTAGTAGACTGTAGATATTTTAGACTTGTATATGCTTGTGTAGTACTGCTGACTGGTGACAAGATTGTGAAACAGTTCCACAAGGACGAATGGGGTGGCGGAATTCAGTTAGTGACAAAGAATTGGATGTGGTTGATTTATTTGTATGTTGTGCCTGTTTTCAAGAGTGGGAAAGTTTTATCAGACATTTCTATTTCAGCTTTTTAAACACAATAAAACCAAGTATGAAAAGTTTTATAAGGTAAGTTGTATTCACTCATAGTCAGTATAAAACAAAGAATAAATAACATTGCGTATTGACTTCTGTTGCGTCACGAAGCAACCCCTATGAATGGTCTAAATATGGACTACCTTGCCTACCTACATCTTCATCTTAAGAGTTTCCTTCTCTTAGAACACAGTACTTGGAATTTCAAACCTAGTAAGTCCTTTTCATATTTCAGCAGTTCCTGTCATAAAGAAAAAAGTCAGCAATCGACTTAGAAAACGAGGAAGTGCTACTGTTATAACGGATAACCCATACTAAGAAACGATTGTGGCTTCTTTAGAAAAGCAGCAATCTAGTAAATGCAAGAAGACATTATCTTTTAGTTAAGCTGAGCAAAGAGTTGAACAATTAAAAAAATGGAATATATCTGAACGGTAAAGGGAACAAGGAACTTTAGAATTCACTAGAAAAGAATCAGATTCAGAAGAATCCAGGATGATGTTTTCTGATCTAGATCTTTGTGATGATGAAGATAGTTACTTTGATACGCCAGCTGCACACGAAAAGCCAGATGATGAAGACACGAACTGTATATTCTGCGACAGGAAATTCTCTGAACACACAGTGAGACTTATTGATTATGTGTTATCATGTGTTCGAGGTGAACACATAAAGAATGAGCTGGTACAGAAAAGAACTATCTCTGACTTGTGTAAATATACATTTATCATCGCTATATCACTCATGAACATTATTTTGAACTGTTAAAATTTCATCTTAATTATTTAAAGGTAGTCCATATTTAGAGCAGTGTTTCAAAAGTCAAGATTATGACATCTCTGTAAAATATGTGTTAAATATCATAGTCATGGGTTTCTAATCTAAATTTGTAACTACATTATAAATTAAACATATCTCAGGCATATTTGCTGTTGTTTTTCAGTACATTTCTTGGAATATTTTGGAGATATTCAAAAACATAAAAGGGGTAGCCCATATTTGGACCATCTCTTCTATATATGAGACTTTCTGTGAGAGATAGTCACAGGACACATAAAGTAAATTTTACAACTGTTTCTGAAAGTTTATTGGGAAATAAGGGGAAAAGAAAACAATAAGACTTCATTCCAACTCGAAAATGGGGTTTTAGCAAACCATCTGCTACATAACAAGAGAGAGAAACATGTAGTCCATAATTGGAACAAAAGAATACCACATTTTGAATCGTATTTATTGAATGAAGTTCACTTTTAATCGATTGAAAGTTTTACTTTTGCGACTATGAATTGATTCGACCCGGTCTTTCCAAATATTGTGTGCCTTAGCAGTGGCAGCGTAAGGGGGTGGGCTAGCGGTACCCAAGCCTCAGACCTCATCGTACCGGTACAGTAATGGGCCGTACAGTTCGCCGACACAAGTATATAATCGCTTGTTAAGATTAAGCAATGGAGCACATCGATGGTGGTTGGTGACTTAATAGCCATGCCGTCTCATGACTCTTGTGCGCTTGACTATAATGTCTGATAAGTATGACTATCCACAACGTAAATAACCATTTTCATGTATAAGTTACGGCAAGTGAGCCCATGTGGGGGCGACCCAGTTTTCCCACGAGGCTCGGAATAACGGAAAATAAGATATTCTGGCCAATAGTAGCAATGGGCGCTTACGATTGTGTTTGCGAAAGGGGCTTCAGTTAAGTTCACTCAACCCGGACCCTAGACTGCCTTGCGCCGTCACTGTACCTTATAACGCAAGTGTTTTATGCCATAATGATTTTCCTTGCCAAGTTGTGTTATTTCTTTATGTAGTAACATGTATCTCTATTGTTGAATGAGTTAGTGACATCTAGTAACAAATTGTTTAAGCTTTTTGATTGTTTATAAAGCTATTATTTTTATTATTGGATAAGAGAGTGCCATCTAGTAGCACATTGTTTAAGCTTTCCCAATTGGTTATAAAATGCTTGATTTCATATTGTTGTATAGTATTTAAGCTATTCTAATTGTTTATAAAATTAAATATTTCCTATTGTTGTACAAGAAAGTGCCATCTATTAACAAATCATTAAATTTTCTGTTTATTGAATCTAATTACTCTATAGATCTTGGAACCAAATTTCTGATTATAATTATTTTTAATTGTATCTTTGGGATTAATTTCAAAACATCATCTTTTCCATCCGAAATGTATTTACTTTGGTTACTCTCCTTACGAAAGTGTAGCAGACTTTAATCGCAAACTACAGTGCATAAGGACTCAATTTAAATATATATATATATATATATTTAATTCAAAAACTACTAGAAAACAGAGTGAAACTAGTTTAAAATTATTAAATGGAGAGAGGTAACCAAGTGGAAGGGACCAAATAACCTTAAACTTACCAGATTTAATAGGGTAGTACAAATCGATGTTGCTTTACTCATACATTTTACGTTTTTCACACTTTATTAGTTTGGTGGGAGACAAAACTATTAGAATGTTTATCACCTTGTTCTCCTACGTTGTTAGAGTGTTAGGATGAAACAGATGAAGCCTTTCGCTTTACAATCTCTCGACCTCTTTATCGAATCAAATTTAGCAGCCACTGTACGCTACTTATATGTTACATGTCCCATTAAAACTTTTTAAAATTTTGTCGATTCATTGCTTTTCTTTAAAATATTCAAATCACTTGCCACTTTCAATCCTAAGATATTGAGGCTCAATGCAAGTTGATTTTCCCGCCTTTTTCGTTTTACGTTAATTATTCAGATTTCAGTACATGCAAACAAAATTTAACTTTCACGCACCAAAGTTCGTTTCGTCCTTCAATAATGAGTACAATTAGTTTTAATGAATGCTAGTAGTAACTGCAGGATTGTGTACAGACACTTTTGGGACATTATTCTATCCGAAAAGTGTCTGCACACAATCCTGAGTTTACTGTTAATATTTCATAAATACTAATTGTACTCATTATTGAAGGACGAAACGAACTTTGGTCCGTGAAAGTTAATTTCTGTTTTCATGTACTGAAATTTGAACAGTTAACGTAAAGCGAAAAAGGCGGGAAAACCCATTTGAATATTAGCGCATTCAAAGTGGAAATAAGTTGTAACCAGTGAACTCGCATTTGATATCCGTTTATCTTTATCTGGTTTGCTGTGACGCGCTTTCAAAAAAAATTAAGCAACTGAAAAGGATCTGTTGCTTTCGCCTAAGCATGGTTCCATAACTATAAATGATGATTCCCGTTCAAACTTTTACGCCTTTGCATTCGACATGTCTCGAATTTGAGACCTACCTAACCAGACTATTCCACATTGGAGTTCAACCATATCTAACAGCTTAGAACTACTTTTATGTGTGTTATATGAATTTCTGATTATGAACGTTTTGTAGAGGAATGCGCACAAAATCATTGGTAAAGGCCTTTCGGTCAAATGCTTTGAAACTCTGGATTTTGATAGTTTCATAACATCCTGAACAAAAGTCTCAACGGGTATAAATCGTGAAAATTGAAATCAGAGCTTCCACGAAGTTAAATAAGTGTAGGATTACCTTAAGCTTCTTATATACTTTTTGCAAAGTAAAAGTCCCATTATAAATTAATATTGTAACTCTGAATCTGAATAAAAAAATAGGTACGTGCTTACATATTGTGCCAAATCTTATAGGTTTTTCTTTTTAAATCGGTCTTTTCTTTTAATTGCTTCCGTTGGACATACCGGTACCAAATTGGCATAAACATTATTTTACACAATAGAAAAAAGTGATTGAAGTGAACGCGCGTCCTTATTTTCCAAGAGACATGATAACGAGCTTTGGCTGATCCTTCACTTGTTTTGGTTCATAGAAACTCTAAATTCAGTTGCCATGGCTTCTGCCTATTATATTTGTTCAGGGTGTTATAAACTATCTAAAATCCAAACAAGGTTTCAAAGGATTTGATAGAAAGCCCTTTTCTATTGATTTTGTGTGGGGTTCTTGAAAAAAAAGTGAATTTTAAATACCATCGATATGCCTTTAGTGATATTTACTAAAGTATTTAAATTTTCTAGAAGATAACGAATAAAAATTTACCTTTCATTTTTACAACTTTATTCCCGAGATTGACTGAGAAACTAAATTGACTGTTATCTTCCAACATTAAGGTTCCTTCATATCAGTTATAAGTATATATAATAATTGAAACATTTATTAAATAGTATTTTTTATTATCATCCATACTCTATTTTGTACCACCGAGAGAAATAAGTATTCTATACTGGTTGCTTGTTAACTTAATATTCAGAGTTGGAAAAGGAATTTGATCTAGTGCTGTGCAATGTTGCATTTAAACATTTCTATCCTGGAGCGAGGATTTGTGCTCATTGGAAGGACTTTTTTCAAGAAAGTTTCTTCCTGTACAACTTGTAACTTCCTATAGCTTACCCTTTTTGACGGTGGAGGATGGATTTGTATTCTCCAGTGGCATTTCCTGGATTAACCTCTGCTTCTGTGCCTTACTTGTAAGGTGAATAAGTATTAATGTCATAATTATGCAACGTGGCTACTAACGACAGAGTCAACAATGTAAAGAAGTTCACATGGACCGGACGTGGATCCCTGGCATTAGAGCCGAGAGCGCTGCCAAAGTGTAACTCACGCAACCCTCACAGGACTCACGTTTTCTTTTCCTCCAATTGGCAACATTATTGAAAGAATGTTATTCATCTGTATAGATTAAGTTACAACTGTTAATTTCACAAAAATATTTATGAGAGACAATAAACAACGCATTACTTTTCGCATTTAGATTATCAAAATTAATTATTTTAGAGAAGCTTAAACACAATTAATTTGTTTTCTTCCGTATGTGTTTTAGAAAAATATCTAGTTTTTTTTTCTTTTTGAATGCTAATCGTAGAAACATAAACTGATTTGAATACTAATTGTCTTCAAAAAAAATACAGAAAAAATTTATCCAACCCGGATTCGAACCCACGATGGTTGAGTTAAAATATACTCTATATAAATGAAACAATTAAAACGATGTTTCTCTTATATTCAGAATAGAAAATATTTTTCTTTGGTTTATTCTGAATTATAATTATAATGCGGATAAAAGATTTTGGCGGGAACGTGTACCCACGTTGCGGCTGGGGCCTTCGGTAGTCTTTAGAAAGACCCTGGATGGACCCGTAAGCACTCACAGCTCAAACCCCGCCAATGTGATAACGTTTTAATTGTTCTATATATTGTTACTATGCTACTAAAATCACAAAAACTATTGCAGTAATTGTTGAGAGAAATCTGAAAAGCAATTAGCGATAAATATAATGAAAGTGGGAGTGACGTTTGACAACCAATAAAAGATAACGTTATATTTCAACATTTATATTTTTGGCGTGCTCGAATTGCTTGTTATAGTGATCAATGTTAAGAGTGGTTCAATACTAGAATTTTATAGAATGAAGAACTATTTCAACTAAGAAAATATGAAAGTAATTAATAAAACAAAGTAAAGGACAATACGAGTTTATGAAATGTAAATATATTTGAAACTATGCAATGTTTTTTTTTAATAAGAAAGAATTAGAATTGAAGACTACAGGAGAAAAAGGAGGTGCACAGTTTTACACAGCAGTAAATCAATACCGGTAGTCTTCAGATCTATAGGATTTTTATATTAACGTGTGAATAAAAACATAGGGAATAAAAGCTTCTCATATACTTAGATATAATTCATAAATCACAAATACATTATGTCTGTTTGGAGGTTAGAAAACAGAAATATTAATTGGTCTTTAATCTAGCAAAAGGAATCCATATATTTTTTATCGTTATTTTGTTCACAGATATGATAATGCATTAAAATTGTCTTTTTTCGATTTGTGATTCAAATACTTACCCAATGAAACTGACTGATCCTCAATTGAAGTGTTTTCCCCAACTGTCTTCCTGCAACGAACAGGTTTTTTTTTTTGTATGAATACTTTCAAAAGAAAACTGGGGAAAAAATGTAATCCCTTGAAATATACCTTAACATACGACTTCATTGTTTGAGTTTCCATCGGTAAGAGTTCAAATACACGTGCAACAGTCTTTTTCACAAGAGGAGAAGGATTTCCTTTTACATCGCTTTCGTACTGGAGATTCTAAAGTTTTTATTTCAAAATATTTTAATAAATCTTTATACATGTCAGAATTTCTAAACTCCTACTGAAAGATAATAATATGTTTAGTTTTATATTGATATCGGTAAGCAATCTGATATGGAACTCAACATTTCCAATTATATATACTTTAAGTAAATTGATATGAGTTCTACTAACAACGTGCTTCTTTAGTGTATTGTGACCGCCGTAACTTTATTAATTTACATAAATTTGTTTTGATTTGATTTGATTTGATTTAATTGTGTACTTTAATTTTGAATAATTTTCATTTATTTTGAAATATTTTAATTTAATGTAAATTCTTGATAAAATAACTATAGGAGATAGAGATCTCCAAAGAGAAACCTTTTAACATTAGGAATATGGAAGTTTCACATACACATACGCAAATTATGGCGTCAACAACTGGTCCACACTGCGAAAAGTAGCCATCTTGATGCATTTAGTTTAACATTGCACAACCGCGAGTAACATGCGTCAATACCTCCAATAAGCGAGAAATCAAGCATTGTACCTCATAATACTAATAAATTTTATTATCCCGAAAATCATATAAAAAAGGTTTTCCATCGCTCACTACCACTCCTGGCGTCTACAGCTTAGAAGCTTGCTCCGCTAGAAGTCGAGGCCGAAATTCTGAATGCTTTGATGAGATAAATTGCCTGAATTCTGTATTGCTCTGTGAACATTTAATTGTTAATTCATTGATTCGGTTAGTTTCAATCAGTGTGTGTTTCGTATGTCTAATCTCTAAAATATATCATGTTAAAAAAACTGAATTCTTTTAAAGAAAATATCACTCTGTGTTTCCCTCCTTTTATCCATTATTAGAACCCGTATGATTCAGCAAAAAATAGTTTTATTGAGGTATTTTAGCATCATTTGATTTATTTACGTTGAACGTCACCTCTTGCTGCGCTTTACCAGTAAGTTGAGATTAACCCCGCAATTTACTCACTTTTAGCCCCCAAATATATCAAACAGCCACTCATTACACCAAACAATCACTTATTTTCGTCAGACAATCCGTAGTTTTCTTTAGACGTTCAAAGAATATAAGACAGTAATAATATCATATTCTTTCAACTGTTTTAACAGCTTAAAAAGATAAAAAAATTACCAAAATTGGAAACCAAATACAAAATACGGTCAGAGATTGTTTGTTTGTTTGCAACTTCAGTTGTTAAAAAAATATGATATTTCAGAAATCTCCAACAATACACATGCCTTATAGTCGGGGACCCAACCTATATGGTAGCCTAGCTTGCGAGCCATAGCGTATAATCTGAGACCACTGCAGTATTATTGCTACATGTACACTGATAGGCAAAACTTATGTGTCAGAGTATGCCTTTTCAACTATCCAAAGTTATTTTGTGGCCTTCACGACTAGAAAAGTTGTGCTGCTTATTAAAGTACTTTTAATTCAAATCTGTCGTATCGTGTTGACTCTAAGTTGGCTCCTCAATAAAGACAGAGAAACGAGTCAACTGACAATTTTTCTGACGATACAAACTGAACACGAATACTTAAATCAAAATTAGGATATATAGCTTATTTCAGACGGTTGCACAGTAATCTAGAATACCAAAAGAAAACGGTAAAAGCAGAAAACATATAGGAAAGAAATTATTTCCTATATTCATTATTTCGCGCCGCAAAGTAAGGTGTCCCAAAAATCCCAGAACAGTTAACATTATGAATTGTTCAAATATATAATTTTTTAATGGGCTCCATGTTCAATTTTATGGGACCTTGCATCTCATTACGAACCCTGGAATCCAATGCTGTCCCGGACCACTTTTACTCTCTTTTTTTTTTCTTCTCAAAGTATAAAATATATTTCGAAAGAGAACGATGCATATATTGGGACTCTATTAAGGTTAATCGGGACGTGGGACCAAACAGGGGCTCCGAAAGTCTGTCCTAATAAACTTTTCTTCTTAACGTGTACAACACATTTACAAAAAGAGCGATTTAAATATCTATTTTTTACATTCAGCCCCATGCTAAAATAATGGGCCCCAGAGACCCATCAGGGACCCACTAGGACGTCAAATACTCATAAATCTTTCCCGCTCATTAAGAATTAAGTCCCTAGGTTTAGGATATTTGGTCAAAAACTGCACCTTTTTATTTTACTCTGGTAGCAGCCAGACCACGTGCTTTTCAAGTCATGTGACACTTAAGAAACGTTATCAATTCTTCATTCAACAAGTTGATGATATTTCTCATCAAGCAGATCTTCGTCCCCAAAGAGAAATTTTGAGAAAATACAGAGGTGCCTCTGCATCTTTTTGGCTTTCTTCAAATGAAGTAATGTAAAGTCGTTTCTTACGCATCATATATAAAACTTCAAATATTGCCTTTTTTTCTGTGCATGTATTTGTCTGGATTCGTTCACTGTTTATTTAAAGTAATACAAAAGCAGAAATGAAGCATTCAATAGTTAGAGTGGCACAGATACAGTATAGCACTTCTTGTTCAGCTACAAGATACAACTTCGCCTAGGGCAGGGTTTCTCAACGTGGGGAGGCACGTGGGGAGGTAAAACAATAATTTAACTAGAGTTTTACAGATTAAAACTAATAAATTTCAAAGAAGATACTTCATTTTACTTGCTGTTCTTATAATTACTACAGATAATGTAATTTGTTCAATGGCTTTTGGATAATATTATTAGGATATTTATTATCAAATACAGCAAATCAACTGTCATGTTTTGAAATGAGAAGCAGTGGGTCTTAGGCTAGAAGACATGGTAAAAGGTGGTCGTATAATGGAAAAGGTTTTAAAACGCTGGCCAAGGGAATTTCGATATTCACTATGACTCACAGTGCGGCTAATTCCAAAAAAAAGCTGGCCAAAAGTCAAAAACGCAAGTGAATGATCTCAAAATCTGTACTCGGTTTATTTTTTGGGTCACTGTTTACGAATCTGAAGTCCGAGCTACGAAATGTAACCCCCTTCGTCCCCCTATTGACATCCCGTATTCGTGAAACAGCCTGTATATCATGTTACAATAAAAATGAATATCATGTCCATGTTTTTTTGGGTCGCTGATTACAAATTTGAAGTCAGAGTTGCAAAATTGAACCCCCTTAACGACATTTTAACACTTTAGCATATACTTAAATGATAATTGTTTTTAATGAAATATGATGTTTTTTAATATATGGTTCCTAATTGGATTTTGGGCAGCCATTTTGAATTCAAGATGGTGACTTTTTCAACATATTGTAATATTTACCTAAACTATTCTTGATGATACAACTTTATGACAAATTTCGTTTCTCTAGCTGAAACGGTGTGGAAAATGGATTTTTGAGTCCGCCATTTTGGATCTGAGATGGCATCTTTCGAAACATTTTGTAATATTTTCTTAACCTACAAGTGATCATATACGTTCATATCTAATTTGCTGTTTCTAGCTCCAGCGGTTTAGGCTCTACACTCTATACAACAATAGGTTTGGCGGCCATTTTGGATCCAAGATGGCGACTTTTTCAACATGTTGTAATATTTTCCTAAAGTACTCCTGATAATACACCTTTGTGCCAAATTTCGTAGCTCTAGATCAAACGGTGTGGAAAATGGATTTTTGGGTCCGCCATTTTGAAACGATTGAATAACAAACAGGGGCAACTTCGGTCAGATTTTTTTTATATATATTGAAGAAAATACGTTTGACTATAACTTAGAATAAGTCTGACAGCGGAGCAACACGGACCAACGTAACTTTTTCATAATAACATATCGTATTTTAACGCTTTCAATTAATAAAACCCAATAACAATTATAGTTTCACTAATAATTTATATTTGATAAATTATTATTTTGAAACTTTTTTTTGTATATTGTACGTACTTTCAGACGTTAATTCCATTTTATTTGACGATGATCTGCTTCAATCTAAAGTTTTTATACAACTTTCAACACGTGCGTCGTTAGTTGTCTAAAGGCCTTTAATAAATAAATTCAAATTCAGCGTCCGTCGTTTACTGCCTCAGTAACGCAATCGATTCCAATCGTAGCTTTGCGACTCCTATTCTGGAACAGTTAAAAGGAAATAAACACTTTCATTAGCAATTTCTGACCATTACAAATGTGCTGTAACCAACCCAACATGAAAAAATCCCTAACTAGTTACATTTTGTTTTGGACTTTTGGCCAGCTTTTTTGGAATCGGCCTCACTGCGTGACGGCTTTATTCCACAAATAGACAAGCTTGCTTCTTAGCTAACAACTTTCCCTATAAACGGATCTTCTTATACTAGATCTACCCTAAAATGAATCGATCAAATGAATCGGACTTTGAAAGAAATTTATCTTAGTCTCAAACGAATTAGTCATATGAATAGGAACTTGAAAGAAACAGATCTTGTAACAGTCTGAAATGAATTAATCACTTATGAAGCGGTCACTGATAAATTGTGGAGTGGTCACTGATAAATTGTGAATCATAGAAATCATGATTTGTCTTTAATTTCTAAACCAACAAAATGTTAATAATATGGGAACTCATCGTATGCAACCTCGGAACTAAAGCGTATAATATTAAACACGTCCAACTCAACTCATACTTATGTATCGTAATCCAAGTTAAACTACTGTAGTGTACTCTGTTTATAGATTAATAACTTGTAGAGTTGCAACCTGATCACGAATATGAAACAGGAGACAATGAAAGATATAATAGATTTTAAAAAATGATTTTAACTTAGATAATATATATTTTTATGGAAAATGTATTATTTGTTCAAAGCATCAAAATTGTCCGGTCATCTGTTATCATTAACTGTTATTACATTTTCTCTTAAGCAGGTGTGAAAATGTATTATAATACTTTGATTTCTATCCAACGAGGTGTACATAAACATGAGAAATTCAACAAATTTTCTGGTTCATACCATTCATTGAAGGTATCAACGCGATTAGAAACTGCATATTGTATTAATTAATATTATTAACGCCTGTAATTAAAGACTGTAATGTAATGTAAAAATGTACTGTACAGAGGTAAGACATGTAATATAGAGTAAATATGTAAAAATTTCTCTGTTGAATGTGATGACTAAAAATGCACTAAATTAGCAGTAAATTCTAAATTAGTGGGAGATTTTAAAAGGAAAAGAAACTATAAATATAGTTAAGATGTAAATTCAATTAATCTGGTATGAATCAAAAGGAGAACCGGGGGAAACGCCTCCTTCAGAATTGCAGTATCACCGATTTGCACCTCGGACTTTCTTATTGTTATTTTCTTCTTCTCTACTTTTGTCCTTTTCTGTCTTCCTGTCATTTTATTCTCTCCCTTTCGGTCCTGTTCAATGCCTGCCTGTCTATCTGTTTGTCTCTCTATGTATCTTCTTTCTTTCTATAGCTATCCCCCCTCTCTTTGCCCCTTTCCCCTTTGTCATCTAATTTCTTTCTTTTTCTTTCATCCTTTCCTTTTTCTCAATCCCTCTTCCTTTCTTTGTTTTATTTTCTCTTTCTTTCATTCATTATTTCTCTCTTTCTTTCTTTTTCACTTTCTTCCTCTCCTTTTTTCTCTTGTCTTACTTTTTCCCTTCTTTCTTTGTTCCTTTCTTTCCTTCCTTTATATTTTTCTTTCTCTCTCTTTATTTCCATACTTTTCTCTATCTTTCTTTCTTCTTTTCTTTCTTTTTCTTTATCTCCTCTTTTTTCCTTCTTTTTCCTTTCATATTCTTTCTTTTTCTCTTTATGTTTTCTTCCTTTTCTCTCTCTCTTTATTTCCTTCTTTCTTTGTTTCTTCCTTTTCTCTCTCTCTCTTTCTTTTTCTTTCTTTGTTTCTCACTTTCCTTGTTTTCTCTTTCTTTGCGTATTCTTTCTTACTCTATCTCTCTCTTTTTCCCTTCTTTCTTTGTTTCTCCCTTTTTCACTGTTTTCTCTTTACCTCTTTCTTCCTCTCCTATTTACTTTCTCTCTTTCTTTCCTTCTTTTTCTTTCTTCCTTTCACTCTCTTCCTTTCACTCTTTCTTCCCTTCTTTTTATCTTTCTTTCTCTCAGTTTATCTTTCCTTCTTCTTTTCTCTCTCTTCCTTTATCTCTTTCTTTCCTTCTTTTTCTTTCTCTCGCTTTTTCTTTCATTATTTTTCTTTCTTTCCTTTCCTCTTTCGTGTTTCTGTCTTTTTCTTGTTTCTCTCTTTCTTTCTTTCCTTTTCTATTTCTCTTTCGTGATTTCTTTCTCTTTTTATATTTCTTTCTTTGTCACTTTGTGTGTGTGTGTTTCTTTGGCAATGATTTCCAACTTTTCTGGAAATTTCTGTTGGCAGGACAAGTTAGATACGCTGAAATTGAGTAGCTGTATCTGTTTTCTCTGTTAAAACTCTTTAAAAAGGGTGTCTAGATGTTGGTAAAAAGAGAGAGAGAGAGAGAGAGACGAAAAGGCAACACGGAAGACATGTCTTTGCTCTGCCATATATTCTAAATCTAGGTTCGACCTTTTCCTAGTTCAGTTCAGAACACACATGTGACTCTTCATGAAAAATCTATTTTTGGCACAAACTGCCGCCACTTAAAGACTTGTTTCCTCTTTTAACGACAAGGACAGAGAAAGAAAAAAAAAGAGGAAGGCATTTAATCGTCCTCCTTTTCTCATTTATATTCCTCCGCTTCTGCCATTCATCTCGCCTTCTGGTGTCTGAGTTATACGCAGAGCAAAGTACTCAGTGCTTAAGAATCAGTATTTATTTCTTTAATGTTATTTCCTTATTTTATGTTTATGGATCTGACATTTTCATGTTGTTGTTTTCTTTATAAAATTAAAGAAAGCCAGCTACAAGAACTGTTTTCGTCAGATTATTATTTTCCCTGACTCCCTTCCCCATAAAAAAGAAATCAAACACTTACACCCACACATTTCTCGCCAAACGTGATTTCTTTCAGTTTATTTTTATAGGCACATCAACCTTGTATTGTACACTGGCATTGAGAGAAAATGGATGATGTATTTTCTTTCTAAGCTCTACAAGTTGTGTAATATGACAATAGCGAACCAATAAGATGACATTCCGTTTATTGTGCTTGCAGCTTATACTAGTTTTATGTTGCCAGCATGTGAACGGTCTGAAGTCAAAAGTTCACTAAAATGACTCATACAAACTAAAGTTTTTCAAAACTACTGCTTTTTATGAACGGCTGTAAGTGGTGGTCAATACGTTAGAAATTAAGCTACATACAAACACCTAATTCTTTCAGCAACTTTTTGAACTGGCAAAGATAACTGAAGATGTTTCAGATGGTAAGGAAAGTAAAGATGCCATGGTTCACAGTGTAGGGTTTAAAGTAGAAAAAAACATTTCGCGAAATATAGGGATAACCTAAAGGGCGATAATCCTTCTATTATAGTCTTCCCAGAACCAAAGAGAACCAAATACAAGATTCATGAGATCCCGTCCTTTCTCTACACATCCTTACGAATACATTAAGACCAGAGATAATCAAGAAACAAGAATATAATCCATACATTTTCTTTTAAGTAAAGAACAAGCCTTCTTTACCTTTCGTAAGGCTTTGTCTTCATCATCCTACCAAATTCATATATGTTCTTTATGGTTATTTCAAAGTGTATTTATTAGTTAGGTACAAGATTGTTATTTCAAGGATAAAGCTACGTTCCTGATATGATCAATAATTAAAGGGATATTATTCTTGTTGGACCGTGCAAATATGACTAAGATCAGCAAATATAAGGACCTAGCAGGTGAAGTAAAGAAACTGTAGTAAAAAGTTACAATCACACCGTTTAGTTCCACAACTTGAACAATTCTGATGATCAGTACTGCAAGAACTTGGAGTAGAAGGCACACTGCTTAAAATACAGACACATCGTAAGCAATTCATTACACAATTAGAAATATTTGAAATTCGCATAAGGAGTTATTTATCCACAATTCTCTAATATCTTTAATTTTCTTCTGTTTCTCACTTAAATTCTCCTTGAATTCTTATCATTGTGTGGGGCCTAAACAAAGCAATACGCTGGGCTCTTACCTTCCTATGGGTTGTAAAAATGTAGGCATAAAATGTATACGGTCAACAAAATTAAATCTAGAAATTTGTTACAACAATCTCAAACATTGTAAACAATTCATCCATGCTGTAATGTGAGGAGTAATCAACATGAATTTGTGAACAATTAGCATAAGTTTTTTTTTTAAAATACATTTTACCACAGTAATTAACTAGTTATTTGTACAGATGGGAATAGTATCGTTTTTTTACTAGCACTTTTCCACTGAGCTAAACCATCTCCTTAGGCATATTTTCCTTGCAGAGAATTGATTTTTAATTGTCTTAAAATCAATTATTATCAAGATGTCATTCCTCATGCATGTAAATGAAATCTAGTTAATAATGAACGTTCCTGCCCATAACTGGTTACCATTATACACCTAAACTGTATAATTTACTCTCAAATTCTTGTATATATCAAGAATTTGATGTACCGGTATATATTAAGAATTTGAGAGTAAATTCAACGTTTCTAAATTCCAACCATTCAAATAATTCTAAATATGTTTGCATTGATAGGAAGTTACTATAATTAAGGTTAGTTTTTCTTTCAATTAGTCGAAGAAAGAAGTAATATATTCGGTAGATAAATAAATTTCGGCATATATTGTCATGTTGTAGTTCAGGGTGTCCATGGAGGAATATTTCTATCCTTGAATGCCAATACCACCTTTTCCTCAGTCATACCATGCAAATGACGTGATGGTACATACTAACTAGGCCCTGAGCTGACAAAACTGGGGATCAGATTGGGCACAACCAACTGCTCCTGAATGTAATCCGCAGGAAAGGACATGAACTTGTACTACATGCATTCTATTAATTTATTTCAACCTGATTTGAAAACTCTTGATAAAGCACCACATTTGAATGTGAACCATACTAATTACCATAGAAACATATATACAATGAGGGGTTTTACTTTAAAAAGAAAAAAAGATCTTTCAAACACAATGTCCTGTCTATAGCAAGTAATTCCTTGCCTGTCTATATCGTCTGCATGTACTGAATAAAGACAGTTTTTTTTTTTTTGCCTTTTTTTTAAAAAAAAAGAAAAGAAAAGAAAAGTGCCTTATATTTTAGGGAAAAGTGCTTCCTACTGAGAAAATGTTATCTTCTCATCCAGAAAAGCTCTGTAAAACTAAAAAAAAAGCTACGAAAAACAGATAGCGTGAGATCATTTAGTTCGTGTTTGGAACTTCCAGTAACAGGAGTAGAAAAAAAGAAGGGAAGTACAAGGGGAAAAACCTAAACAACTGAGCATCGCATCATTATGGAGAGATGAATAAAGCATGGATAACTTCTCGTTTTCTGGCAGCTGCTGTGAGAACGAACGGTTTTCGTGCTTTCTCAGTTTCAAATAATAACGCAGAAAAGGCGAGAGAAAGAGAGATGGTGGAAGCCAGACTCATCTGACGTGAGGTGAAAACGATCCGAGCAACACAAATGTACGAAGGAAGAGAAAAGAAAGAGTCGAAAGGAGATTCTATAGAAGAAACTCGGGAGAAGAAGAGCAAACTACTGGCAGAGGATAGTATGTTCCATATTTTTATCAAAAGAAAAAAAGGAAAAAGAGAACGTGACTACAGAATAGAAGTTGTTTGTTTTTTCTAAAACAAAACCAAAAGAAAAAAAAATGCCATTATCCAGGACCTGAACAGAGTGCATTTTCATTATTTCTAAACGAGAATCCTCAACCGAAATTAATACACATGCAGGAATGTTTTCATATATATTTTTCTTCCTCGTGAATGAAGTATTTATTTCCTGCCATATTTTTTAGAATACGTCAAATTCCCTATTTTCTTTACCTGTTTGTATATATATGTATATATATCAATCTTCTTAATATTTAGTAGAAGATAAAGCTTATATTTGGTAATTATAACTGTTACTTTATTGTTCAGGACTGTTACGTTATTTCGTAAAGGGAATCATATGACTGTTACTTACTGTTAATATAACTGTTACTTTATTTCGTAAATGAAAAAAAAGGAATGAAAGAAAATACATTTCTGTATCGAAAATGTGAAAACAATGCACATAAATTATTAGTTTTGACTTTAAAATTCACAAATGAATATAGGAAACATTTTAATAACGAGGTTTCGGTTTCGATTTCCGGTGCTGTCATGTTGAACTTCAACTCGCCCCGACTCAACCTGTGTTAAAATGAACGTGTCCCTCGTATTAACATCCTAGACGAGCGGATCGGCTTCTAAGGGTTGGTCTTACAGTTTTTGGTCAAATGCGCCCCGAACTATTCCGTTCAATGGGCCTCGGAGGGAATTGAACCAGCAACTACGCGCGCAGAAAGCGAGCATCATAACTTTTCGATCACCCGCATGTCATAACGTTTTACCTTCGAATACGGAAATGTACTTACACATGAACGAAAATGGTTTGCACTCTTTTTCTTTTAGAATATAACTGCGGAGTACTTATAAAACTAAATGATATTGGCGCCAAAGACTGTTAAGATGTAGTAACCGTCATCTACTACCATTACGATTCGTGATCCCATAACTTCGGTCGATCTCAATATAAGTGCTATGATTTTTCAACCATCCATACCCCCAGCCGAAAACCCTTGAACACTATCTTGACACACCAGGTCTCACAACCACGTGCGAGAAGTTTCCATAACGCGTACTATTTTATTATGTGATAACTTATGAGGTCTCTAGGAAAGACAATGTCGATGAGAATTATGATTTTATAGAACTCCATTTTCATGGTGCAGAAAAAAAAAACAGAACCAGCAGTTCATGAATTAAACCAGGATTATTTTTGTTTTATTGGAATTTACCAGAACCACCAGACAGAAAACTCTATCTAAATTCAAGTGTGAAAGCTATCTGTCAAAGTAATGTAGCGTTGGATGGGTGACGTGAAAATAATGCGCATGGGAAATCAGAGAAAGCGTTACAAAATTGATGAATTAGATATGTCAAATGTGAAATTTGTACAAATTTGTCTGCGCCCTTCCCCAATCAGTCAGAAGATACGTGCCAAACCGTATTTTCTGTGAGTTTGGTGAACCTATATATAAATAATTCGTTGCTCAATACACGATCTGCAACTATAATGTAACTGTAATTTGTTTTTGTAAATGCCATGTTTTCCGCTTTAGTGGCATATATTCTAGGAGTTGGAAAACGTCGGTCTTAAATATAAGCGTGAATTCCTCACACCCAAATTAAAAAAAAAATCATTTGAAGAAATTATGAAACGTGCCTAATTTCCGAGATATAGATTGAACGGCATCGACATAAATGACGTCATAACTCGACAAATAATGACGCAAGGCGTGTCGGTTTAGCAAATCAGAATAAAAGTTGTGCTGAATACCTGTAGTTGAGCAAAGTTTAGATTTAAAAATACAGCTTAAAAGGGATTTCTATATTTTCCTATTGACTAATATTAATTCGTTGAGAATAAAATTATTATGTCGGGAAATCCTCTGTACGGCGCTGCTCCAATCATAAACTTTGCCTAAAATAGATGTGTTGGCAACAACTTTGACTGCAATCTTGGAAGCCGACATACGTTATGTCGTTATTTGTCTAGATATTATGTTGTTTGTAACGATACAACTTGTGTTTGGGTATCTGTATCTCTGAAACTATACACGTTTTGAATTTTTTTAGAAGTATATTTCCTTGTTTTGGTGTGAGAAATTCCCTCTTCAACTTATTATCAACAGTTTTGCAACACCCTGTATATATACGAAGTTTCTGTTGGTTATCGAAATGTACTGTTTACTTCGGAATGTGCACAATTAGGATTTCTTATGTGGTTTTTGAAACCTTTAAAATGGTCTCCTGAAACATATAGAAATTTGAATTACTTTACTACCTCTCTTAAGTGAAGATATGACAGGAAAATTGTGCAATAATTCTATATAAAACTGAATTGTACACCAGGTTATTCGGAAATAAATGGTCGTTTTTGTACCTTACACTACTACTCAGTTTAGAAACGCAATAAATGTAGTTGCTTCATTTAAAGTAGTCTCTGTCTGCAGTGAGACATTTCTGACATGATTTACAAGGTTCTCAACCCTGTCCCTGAAGAATCGTCGCTCCCGTGAGGCAGTGAATGCCCAAAAGACACTTTCTGCTCTAGCCTTGTTTTTGAACACTGTCTTTCAGGAAGTGACGTACAATCATATGTATATGGTGTCCTATTGATGCTAGTTCTGTGGAATATGGGTCTTGCTTGGTTACTTCATACCTGAGGTCACTCAGCTTGTGTTTCGTATTTGTTGTCAACTATGGTTTAGTGTTGTTAGTGCATTTCGTCAATTTCTGCACAGTGTGTAACAGTGATAATGGTTTGACCAGGAGGAAAGAACTTGTAATGGACAATACTAACACACATTTTCTGGTTCAGCTTTGATTTGCAAAGTGTTTTGGAAGTTCCATCAACGTTCAACCACTGTCAGCTTCACTTGCGATTATTGAACAGGGTTTACTTCTCATTACACGTCACAATAGATAAAATACGGGTTGACAATAAAAAATCCGGCAGACAATATTCCGGTTCCATCAGGTTTTCAGCAAGAAAGTCGGAGCGCATTTTTAAATTTACCGCGTTGGTGCGCCATTGTTTTCTGGAGGCGGTGTTTATATTTTGACGGCGCTGTACTCCATAATCAGGTGTTTGGTCATGCTTACTGCCGTCTGCGCACAATACGGTTTACCTGGTACGTACAGAATATGTTCGTTTTTCACCGCTGGATGGCAACGCATTAGTTGATTTTTGCTGGCCTTTTTTTCTTATTAGCATTAAACATCTTTTAAAATGAATGTTAATTAAATTTAGACATTAATTAACTAGTGACAAACTAAAAAAAAAATAGAAATTAACGGATCTTTATAAATTCCCAAGGCACTTCTTTCTTTAAAGCGTGTACAGGTAGTCCTTTTATGTTAAATATATACTGTATACAGCATATGAATAAATAAAAGGTCAGTAATTTTCGAAAATTTGGCAGTCTCCATGTCCGGAGTTGCCGAACTCTTGATTGCCAACCTGTAATTGCTTATTTTGGTAACTAACAAACAGGTTATTGCACATGTCCACCAGCTGTTGTTCGTGGTTCCGTCAGTTTATGCGGTCTTTGTTCGTATTTGCTGCAGATGGTCTGATGTGGTCGAACTGGAAGCGTTGAACTTCCGGGTAAATATCTGAAGGTGGTGTGTAGATGGTAATGATAGTTCTCTTCCTAGTTCCCTATCGATATGGATTTGTATTCATTTGGGTTTCATTCCCTCGTTATTACAAATCCAAATAGGTGTTGTCAGGCTATTACATAATTACCCGTTCAGAAGTGAAATATATCCTTATCTCTGTTGTGGCATAGTGCACCACAGCCCCTCCACCTACAATTTACTGTACATATTAATTATATGCATATTTACTTTTTTTTGAAGATTTTAATTGGTATGTATTAGGTAGATTTCGAAGAAAAATCACCTATTGAGATCGGTACGATATGAAAGTATATATTTATATATTAA
>JAGDQP010009197.1:0-13136 GCA_022664845.1 Lepisma saccharinum
CAGAGCACGTGATTTTGAATCCATCCGCTAGGTAGCTCTGCCATAGGCGTCATATTCTACTATGAGGTCTATGGGCAGAGCTACCTAGCGGATGGATTCAAAATCACGTGCTCTGAACAAAAATCCATTAGTTTTAGCGCAGCCAGAAATGGGGAAGCGTGCTAAGTCTATCTATTACGAGGTCTATGGTATTACTACTGTATTGGTATTCTGTATGTATTGGTTCAACAGCAATGAAACGACAAGTTTAATTTTAACACTATTAATTCACTCTGAAATAAATGAAAACAAAATATATCAAAGTGTCGAAGAAAACAATACTTACTGTTTACTTTTAATTTGCTCTTTGTACTTGCATCTCCCATATGATTGGAGGCTCTAACTTCATATTCCCCAGCATGAACACCTTTACATATGTCTATAGACAAATTGTATGTCTCTGACCCTTCACGTGTTATTTTTATGTGAGCGTCGGCACTTACTTCTTGGCCGTCTTTATACCTGAAATATCGAATAGAATTTCATTAGGAATGTTGAGGTTCTTAAGGTTAATGTAAAGCAATGATCTCCAACAAAAGATGGCAGCACTTACTTACTTGCTCTATGGCTTACGGAACTTGCAAGTTCATCGCCTTAGTAACAAACGTTCGCCACCGGGATCTATCCCGGGCAAAATCAAGCCAGTTTTCATCACGAACACCTACTTCTCGAAGATCCCTTCTAATATTGTCCTCCCAACGTCGTCTCGGTCTTTACAACGGCCTCTTTCCCTCCGGATTTCCAACCTAGATAGAATATAATCTTCGTTTTTCTCCCATCCGAGCTCCATGGCCTGCCCATCTTAGTCGTCGTGATTTCATTATTATTACAACATCGGGTAAGTCATACAGTCCGTGAAGCTTTTCGTTATGCAGTCTCCTCTATTCTCCAGTTATCTGGTCCCGTTTCGGTCCGTATATCTTTCTCAAAACCTTATTTTGAAACACTCGTAATTTATGTTCATCTGCTAGGGTCGTACTCCAACTTTCGCAACCGTAAAGTATTACCGGCAGAATAACCGTTCTGTATATTTTCAATTTCAACTTTCTTGATATTAATCGCGAGGTTAGGAGATTCTGAACTGAATAGAAACATGCGTTGCCCGATACTAAACGACTTTTTATTTCTTCCGTTACCTCGTTTTTACTTGTTACGTATGCTCCCAAATATTTACATTTTTTTATTTTCTCTATGACCTCATCCCTAATTCTTATGTTTTTATTTCCTTCATTCCCTGTGTTTCGGCTTGTTATCATGTATTTTGTTTTCTCTAGGTTTACCTGTAGCAACACTACTTCCGTAGTCCGTATATGTCTAATGTATTTTATCGTTACACGAAATTTCAATGCTGCTCCTACAAACTCAAGCCTAGACAGTTCAAACTTCAAACTTTCAGGGAAGAAAGTTCATACAAATTCAAGTATTCGATCAATTTTTTATTTTCGTTTTCCTTCATTGTTGAAATCGCTTTATTGCGGTTGTGAATATCAAAACTTTAACAATGAAGCCTTTTCAACAATGAACAGAAAAGAAAATTAAAAATCGGCATTGGTCGAACTCTTGAATTGGTTATGAACTTTCTTCCCTGAAAGTTAGAACTCTCTAGGCTTCAATTTGTAGGAGCTGCATTGAAACATCGTGCAACAATAAAAATTACATTAGACATATAGGGAGGCAGTGCTGCCATCTTTTGTTGAGATCGTTGCTTTACATTAACCTTAAAAAGAAATAATACTGTACGTTTTAGGTAAGATAAAGAACGTAAAGGTCGATCTATGTTGTACACTCAAAATTCGTATACAAGGGCTGATGAGAATAGTTTTAAAGTTTGATATGGCAACACTGACCCAATATTCAATACAAATTATAAAATAACATTTCATTTGTTCAGATAGCTACATAACTGCTCTCAGGGTTGCCAGATGCTTGAAAGTATTAGACATAAAAGAATTTCATCAGTCATGTTTTTCTTTTAATTCTGAGAATATTGATTAATTCGATAAAATTTCGTTTTACATATAGAAATCAAATTTAAAGAAAAAAAGAAATTGAAAAGAAGAAAAGATTGGGTTCGAACCCATAGCCTTACGTTAGAAGTTCCGAATGCTACCTTGTTTCATAACGTTGCAACAAGAGACCTTCAAAGCAAGACTAAATTGTGAATTTGAAACAAGAATTTTTTTTTTAGTCGCAAAAGACTATTTTTTTCTTTAATAGAAATTTTCGTCATACATGTCAGGAAAAGAAATGATTCCCATAAGTTGTTTTGATTACTTCCATTACGTTGTTAACGGTGTAGATCACCCCCGCCATCTTGGTACGCACTTTCCATTGATTTACATGGGAATTGTTTTACTCGTCTTATGTCTTTCAGGAGCGCAATTTTAACTTCTGTTTTCGCCCAGTTTATCGTCATGTTCTCTTTTACTCATGCTATTTTGTAGAAATGCAATATTTTACACACGAGCAGTATAATTTCCCGTTAACATATTGTGATTTATATAGCAAATTATTAATAATATACTACACTTATATATTTGAAGGAACTTTACAAACCAAAACTATACAAGAGTCAAAATAACCACCAAGATAAATTCTGTGAAAGCAGAACTTAAATATTCTACTTCCGAGAGGCATACAATGAGTAAAACAAACCCCTTGTAAATCAATGGAAAGGTCATACCAAGATGACGGGGGTGATCTACACCGTTAAGAACTTAATCCCAAAGTTAGCATTTCTATCATACATGACAATGCTCTAGTGAAAAATCACCTGCGGTATATTTTGAGTCCCAATCTTAAAATTTCAGAAGAAAGTGGGTAACCATCTTGACCCAGTAAAATTAAAATTCATTCGATTTTGTATTCAATAATATATTTTGAGTGAGTCTCGAATCCAGATTCCCCACTTACCTGGCGAGTGTTTTAATAGTAAGCCTCTGCTCTACTTTCCAATATACATAAAGTGGTTAAACTGAGACTCGAGGAATACTCAATACACAGTAGTCGTATCTCTGGTAGTTAAGTGATGAAACACTCGCTCGGTAAGCGAGGAATTTTGGGTTCGATTCTCCGTCAGTTTAGGAACAGCAACATAGATTTCATTACAAAGACGTGATTTTGATTTTTCGACCAAACTATGACGTCTTTTTCACGTTGAGTGTGCTGCTTGGGTTCTCATCTACGACTGGGACATTCCAGCATTCACCTACTTCTTTTGAGTTCTGTTGTATCTATGTTAACTTCATCATATGATTACTGATAAAAGGATTCCATTGGCTTTTTCACCTCTTCAATTTGTCCATATGTGCTTGCCTTATTCACGACGACTGAAAAACAACCTGGATTTTGCACCGAAAACATTTTCGTATTTATCGTGAATTGCTATATTGTCCGTAAATTTTGCGAGACTTTATCGAAAGGCAAGTCAGATAGATTATCCTCGCTACCTACTCGATATAATATTTAGAACAAAATTTAGTGTTACAATCGTAATGAAAATATCTTACCATTTGACATTTGGCTCTGGAACCCCGAAGACATTCACAGTCATTGTTAAGCTTTGTCCCTCGTCAACTTCCGTATCTTTAAGACCCTTGGGGAAGCGAGGCTTGCCTGCAAAAATGCATACAAATCTATCAGTCCTTTCAATATGTGACAAAAAAATTAGAATGAGATCAAACACAGTTCATTTTTACTGTTCAAACAGGGATTTAAAATAGAATATTAACAGTTAAAAATAAATATTAACAGAAAAGCTGTATTTCAAGTGAAACCCGGAACTTTAAATTTGTTTCGGGTTATGAATATTTTCATAATACGGCAGCAGATCAACTGCGAAATTCCCCTTCTGTTTCTTATATGTTAAGAAGCAGTTACCATGACCTATAGATGAAGCTGAAGAAATTCTACAGAGGAATCTGGGGGTTTGATAAAATAAAAATAGAGGGCTCAGTTTGGCGAGGGTAAAAGCTTTAATAACGAATTATCTTGGTAAGCAGAAACAGTAGCAGCAATGAAATACGGACGAATTGTCTCCTATGACATAGAAAGAACCTTTTCTGCGTGCAATTATGTCCTCTCAGAGAGTAGAAAGAATTTTATAACAGAGAACATGGAAAGTTATGTAGTTGTATATTGTAACCAAGAACAGAGAGAGCCAATAAGGTTTCTGTATACTGCACCTCCAACTGTAATTTAATTGTAATTTTTAAGATGCAATTAGTAGTCTGCTTAATTAAAATTTTCAAGACATATACTTGGTTTTTTGAAATTTTAAAAATCCCGGATAAAATTTTCTTAAACAAGAAATTACTATTCCTAGGTATAAAAACCAGGAAAATCTAATTTACTGGTTTAAGAAATCCTTTTAGAACCTACAAATCTAGTCCTTAGACTAATAAGGTAGCTTATTGTAAAATTTATAGAATGATGTATTTTGTACCCGTAAAATATGAATAAATATTTTTAAAATATATCTAATTATTTTAAGAAAAGTCTAACTTTGCGTAAAAACTGGTTTCATTCTGATTTTTGAATAATGGGGGTTTCTTTATCAAAGGAAGCCAAACTTTATTAAGAATATCCCTATCTGTGTTTGACGGGAGGGTTGTTGGTTATTGTGTTACACGTTTCTTTGACAGATCCATCAATGTTTGATTGTTGCAATCGGAATAGTAGTATTTACTATTTTAACAATAGGCTTACTATTGCAATTCTAATAGACTCTACAAATGTTTGTCAGTAAATTATTTAGTTCCAATCTTCTAATATTACTAACAGTGCGAAATAGATTTTAAAAGTTCAAACTTGTAGCAAGTGTTATTTTTTTTATACATACAAAGAAAAAAACTCAGCTACAGAGACACCTGTACTAATTGTTTCCTTTTTTCCTTAATTTGTCTTGAATTAATTATAAAACAATACAATTATATAGTGGAACTACTCGAATGCATCAATCTGGTATTTAAAAAAATTATTGAATCTCACAGAAATTATTATTTATTGCACCCTTTTATAAATACTTACAGAGTACTGTGAATTTCGCACTGCTTTCACTGCTGCCGAGATCATTGATTACTTTACACGTGTATTTTCCAGAGAGTTCTGTCGTCACTTCTTTTATTATTAATTTGTAAGAATCTCCTTCTTCTATCCTTGTATATTCGGTTCGTTTCTCTGTTATTTCCACTTCACCCAGATACCTATTCAAAGCAAATAAAAGAAGTAGATGAAATCTCATAGCTGTAGTAATCAAACAATATTCAACGAATAGGGTACTAAAGTAATTATAATTGAAAGCTTGAAAGAACTGATGTCGATATTTGCTATATCATTTATAATTGCTTTAGTACTGTATTCGTATGAGCAATTATGGCAGAGATATGGACTCTTAAATATGTTATTACTTATTGTGCTAAGAATGAGTTATTCGTTACCATTTAATGCATTCCTTTACTTTCCTATCTACCTGAAGAAGCGAAGAAATTGTTTCGCGAAAATATTTGGAACAATATGGTGAGTATTTTGTGCTCACGGAGGAAATAAATGCATGTGATGCGGAGAATGAGTTATCGAACAAATTCACAATTGATGGTATTTACATGGTATCGAAGTCTTCGTTGAAGTTTTGTAGAAAACTACTTATGTATTTGCGCAAATATTTTCACGCACAGCGTCATGTTCTTCATCAGGTATTAAATAAATGAGAACAAATAGAGTAAACGTGAAAGAAGAAATGGGTAGAAATAAGTAAGATAGTGGTGTTAGAAAAAAAGAGTGCAGCATTGTTTTTCCTAGAAAACTAGAATGAAGACTTCGATCCCATGTAAGAATCGTCCACTTTAAATGCGGTTTTCTGTGTCCAATAAAGAAATTATTTGAATTTACAATAGTACTTAAGCTGAAATTTTTAAATATATGTACCTGAGAGTTAGAACCGCGTGAGTCACAAATACTTGTTTTCGAGAAAAAAATATAAAAAAAGATTACTTTACACATGGAAACTAAATGGACAAATTAAATAATCGACTTACTTATTTACATTATTTAACATATTTACAATAAGGAACATACAACTATTATATGAGGCCTTCCGAATACTGCACATAACTGCATTAATTACGTTTTGGGCCAAAATTGGACTTACGTTGTTCTAGTTCTCAGGTACAGATATCAAAAATATTTAAACACAAAAGTTAGCACTATTAGTAAAAAAAATGTTTTTACTTTTAACAAGTTTGAAAACAATAAAGCGGAGGTTTCTGCTGCGAAGAAAGAGATAAAAGAACACTATGAACTGGCAACTATGCAGTTATTAAACGCACGAGGACACTCAAGAGTTCTTTGTTTTCATCACTCAATGTTCATTTCTCCGTTCGGATTTCTGGTTATAAGTTGAATAACAGTGACGAGATAAGCTATTCTTTACATGGAAAGTCTATGGTCAAATCTTAGTATGTTTTCTTTGAAAAAAGAAAAAAACTGTCAAGGTGCTTTTATAATTCTATAAGTAGAAATGTTTGGATTACAGTTATACTTCTTCCCATCGAAGATTATTAGAAGTACATTTTTTATTAATGAAAATAAACATGAAATTGTTTTTACTTGTGAAACAAGTTAAATAGAACGATAAATTGAATTCCTTAAGTTGCCATCTTCAGGTGTTATAAAGATAATTGAGCTAAGTGCCAAAATGTTGAAATTAAGGTTTGCTTTGTATGTAATCTATGAACCAATGCTAAAAGACCTATCTGTTTATATACTAGTTATAAAATTGACGACAGGTAAGTGAATACATTGGAAAATGGCGCAGTTTTGGAATCTTTTACCGTAATGAGTAACAAGGAATTGCTTCAGTCTTGTATACGTTGCTCAATGAAGTTTATTGATACATCTAAACAGTAAGACAGCGAGCAAAAGCGGAAAGTTAACGGAGAGCAATAAATTTGAGATTCTGAAACTATTTATTCAGTGTTCAACAAACAGGAATCCCTGACTTTTACCGGTTTTCCACACTAAAAATCATATTTTTCCAGTTTGTCGCCGACATGCTTATTTACGGAAATTTTTGAAAAAATAACCTTAAATTTACCATACACACGCCCTAGCAGAGTTAAAGTAAAAATAGTTTTGGTTAGGTTAAGAGAAAGGGCTGGCTGACTGTTTGTAGCTTGAACACAAATTGCTGCAATATATGCACCACCCTTGTCTGTTCTTCTCTATGGACAGGGCATAGAGAAATCCTGTAATAATTCCCTGCCTTTTCTCTTGTTTATGGAAAATTCCCTGACTTTTGCATGGTTATTCCATGACACACTAAATTTCCTGACTTTCGCTGGTTTCCCAGACCACCGGACAACCTGTTATCCAATTTATTTAAAATGTTAAACGAAAACTTACCATTTAACCTTTGGTTTTGGGTAAGCCTCCACATTGATCATGAACTCAACATCTTTGTCTCCTTCCTTCGCTTCGCAGTCACTAAGTTTTCGCTTAAACTCTGGAGTGCAGCGAACATTCATAATTCCAGAGTTTTCATTACTGCCATACTCATTAGTTACTTGACAAGAGAATTTTCCTGCGTCTTTTCGGGTGATACCTTTAATGGTAAGCGTATAAGAAGTATCATCTTGGGCTACAACAATGTGCTTTCCATCTGGTTTCAGCTCCTCTCCATTTTTGAACCTGGAAATACAAAGTTATTTGTTACTTAATAATAATAATACGTACACGACAGTACAGTTTTAATGGTGCATTGGAGTATCCAACGACTTACCTTGCCGTTATTTTTCTTGTCTTTGTAACCGGAGTCCGCTACTTCGTAATTTACCTAGTTCTCCAATTGTCAACACTGAAAAGCCATGAGCTCTCACCAGAAAAAGAAACCGGGTCCGCTTATACTGAAAGTGAGACCGTTACTACTGTGCTAAACACAAGGTCACTGGTTAGTAAATCCGAAAATATATGGAGTGAAAGAAAGTTGGTAACTAAATATGGTAAGATATTTCTTTAAATCTTATCCATTAATGAAAATGATCTATAAAATACTATGGTGAGGCAGAGCATACAGAAAAAGTCGTGTTGAATATCTTTTATCGGAAAAACTACGCAGCGAAGTCAATCTTTTCATCACTCTACGCAGCGGAAGACGATAAGATAAATTTAAAAGTCTCACTTTTCCCTAGGATACGTTGCCTAGCTACGTGGTTGCTAGAGCAACCGGAAATATATGGAAGTTATAATCAAATATTACATATGAACTTATATACATATTGGCGTCCGCTGTGGATGAGTGGTAACCCTCACTGCCTTGTAGTCTAGGCGTCCTGGGTTCGATTCCTGGTGGAGACACAAGCAGTTCAGAGCTCACGTTAAAGTGTAGCTCCCGATTTTAGCTTCTTCCGATAGAAGGCAATGGCAAACCACCGACGGTTCACCTTGCCTAGGAACATTCATGTCAGAACTCGCCTTCGCGCAGAACATCAATCATCATTGCATACATATTACCTATATCATAGCAGTGTTGCAACCACGATGGATAGCAGAAAGATATAAGTTCGTTACTACAGCTTATTTGTACCCTTTGGAGGATGTTTGAAGGCTTCTGAAACTTACTGAATTTAACTTTAACGATGTTGATCTGTTTACCTGAAAAGTTTTGTCCCGCAAGAAGGTCATTATTGTTATTATTTCAATTTCTGTAGAACTAATTGCAATGATCAAAATGTCATTGGGATGGAGAGGATTGATTCATTTAATTACTTTTAGGTGCACAACTACTCCCCTTGTACAAAGTTTTGATGTATACTTTACTTAACGCTATTAGTTTCAAAGTTTGATAGATCTGCTTCATCAGGTGGAGTTGAAGGTAAGGATTGGATGAAAAGGAGTAAGGTTCAGATGTTAAAACTCACTCAAATGTTATGGAAGTATGCAATTCGACCGCCAGTGATGACGGCTTAAGAGAAAATGTTAAGGGTTGCCAATGGAAAACGCTGACCCGTGTATTTAAAATGTTATATTGAATATTTCATAAGGAAATATTGAATAATTGTTAACACTTGATTTGTATTTGTGGAAATATGTTTAATGGAAGTCTTTTGTTTGTAATTACCGATATTGATCTCCATCTATTCTCTAAGTTTAATGTCTGTTTATATTTGTGTACATAGTCACTTTCGTAAACCAATCTGTTAATCTGTGATATTGTCCCACGTAAAACGGACACATTATGTTCTGTATTTGAGATGTTGTGAAAGGCTTGATAAAAATTTGGATAGGGTCCTTAAACCTGACAGTGCTTTTGTATATTCTGACATATATATTGGATATTGCACTGACATGTAACCGAATATACGTTGCTGGGAATAAAATAACCTTTGTACTGGACAAAATATTTTTTTTTTTTCAGGCAAAATTAAATATATTTTAAATTAACTAATTTTTCGAGGAGCCAAAACCATTTATACGAAGAGTTGTACTTTACAATCTATAAATAAAAGTTAACATGCTAATTCAGTCTTCTGTTTAAATATTTAAGGCCTTTAGCCAACCTGGGCTCAGGTCGTCTCACCTATTGGAATCCACAAGAATTCTCGTCTACCTTCTAGGCGTTAAGAAGAACTCAACGTTGGAACACCAAAGATAACTCCCATTAGGCCTCTACATATGACACCTCCCTTCTTGTGTTTGTAGCACGCACAGGATCGCCAACGGTTTCAGTGTGGGTCATTCAGGAAGTTAGCAGGAAAGCCAACGTTATAAAATCCTCGAACCCGAAAAGAATAGACCCTGAGATCTCTATAACGTAAATTGTAGTTACAATCAAAGGGGGAAAAAAATAGGGAGTTGTGCTCACATAAAACCTTTGTTATATACGTTGTTCTCAAGACGTAACTAACAACAAATAATAAAGATTCGTTTGATCGCTTTTTGGGTTACCTATAATCACACATATATATCCGTTTATCCTTCCAGGGATTACATATTTCAAGCAAATAGTATGCTTCCTTAGCATTTAATATATTTAGTCAGTTATTACAACTTGTAAATAAGGGGTGTTACGAGCTATTAAAGCAGAGTCGGATTAAGGTGGGGTCTAAATGTGCTGTGGGCCTGGACCCCCACTAGGGGCCCCACCTTTTGATGAATAAATTACGGGACACTTGGCAAAAAATACGGGATAATACCACAAAATACGGGACAAATCTGAAATAACCTAAAATGAAAGTAACTAGTTTGTCCCTGTACTACTAAATGACTAGGCCTACCCACACAATTTAAAACCTCCATAATAATCAAGAACACACAGAAAATGTCTTGCTTGCGAATGATCAGACTCCACATACACTGGCGGACGGAAAATGGATATTTCAATTTCATAAGTACAGTTGGGGTTAGTTTTGCACAGAAAAAAAAAAAAGAAAAGCCTGTGTTAATTGAACACTTCGGTGTTCCTGGGTGACCACCATTTTCTATGTTAGATCAACACAACAAACGGTGTTGATTTCGTTGATTTAACACAATAAAAAAGATTGTCACACAACAAACGGTGTTGAAATTCAACTGAAAAAAGTAATAGTCCCCTCTGAGACCCTGAAAAATGTTGAATGAACACAGTTATTTTTCCCAGCGTGATATCAACTAGAACAAACAGAAGTGGGGAATATGATATCCTTACCCCCAGGTCTCATGTTGGCGCCTGGAAATGTGAACAGCGTCTGTTCGCCAGTCTGTATAGTAAACAGTTAGAGTCCATCACAACGTATTTGTTAAAATTATTGATATTTTGAAAATATACTACTTGGAATTTTGAATGTGTCAGTTTACTATTTATAATACGGGGCAACCACTGATAATACGGGAGGGGTAAATTTTACCTAAAATACGGGACATAATAATAAAATACATAAAATACGCGACTGCTATCGGCAGTTGAATGTAAGGTACCGTTGGTCTCAGACATGTATTTATGTGTAATGTTTTCTGTAAATATGTTTGAACTAAGGGTTTTCTACCTTGGTGGATTATTGCATTGGCTTAAGATATTATATAGATGTTATTAAAGGTAAGTTCTTCTGTTACAACTATAATTTATTATTATTTATGTTAAATAAACTTCTTTTAAAAAATCCTAATTTATTCTTGTGTAGTTATACAAAAAACATTTTTCTATTTATAGTGGAATGAAGTTTTTGAAGGCTTGTCGGAGCCTGTCGGGAATTTTTTTCACCACGGTAAGAATATAGATTCAATGAAAATTTAATCCCAAAAGAAAAATCTTGCACATATTTGCGCCAATTTTCTTATTTATTTTTTTTTAAATTTAATGTTTGTGGTATTTTGGATTGGAATATGGCTGGTTACTTCGTTTGTGAAGTAAGTCCTAAAATGCAAAAAACGAAGCAAACCTGCCTACTCAGCGAATTTCAAATTAAATTACCAAATACTGTGTATTTATGTGATGTTCTTCATTGATCTATCCTCTGAGTTACAACATTTTTCACTAGATGCAAGTAAACAGGGTGCTTCACGAAATCCGTAACAAGGCCATAACTGAGCTCGTAGTACATAGAAATCTTTGAAACGAAAACTGTTCATATCAAAGTGCATGTGTGGAATCACGTGGTAATGCTTCTGAAATCAGGGGCGTCTCAGGAATACGTCTACGGGGGGAGCGGGAGCTTCAATATTTTAAATGGCAACAGGGATTGATTTTGCCGCATTGAAACAATCGCTAAATTTTGAACAACTTTTCGAGGAAACACTATGCGATAGCTCATACCGTTTGGCAGCTAGAAGACCTAATTGGTGGTCGAAATTAACATGGTGTTGAAGGGTTTTCGGGACTTTTCGGATGCTGTAACTCAAAGGGAATAGTAAATAAAGGTTCCAATCTAAAGTGAAATACTAAATGGGATATTCGGAATCAAAGGGTGAAATTTTCAATAACTGGGTTTCCATTAAACCCAGTTACCATTAAAATTTTTGAAATTGCTCCCCGTAGAGGTATTCCCTAGACGCCCCAGATTTCAGAAGCATCACCACGTAATTCCGCTCATGCACTTTAGTATAACTTTTTTTTTGTTTCAAAGATTTCTGTGCACTAGGAGCTGAGTTATGGCTTTGTTATGGATTTCGTGAACCACCCTGTATGTGCTTTTTTTTTGTATTAATACCCTAAAAATCCAATTTTCTTAAAAATAGTTTTTCGCCCATAAACCAATAGAACTGTGCCATAAGAAGCCATATCCCAAATTTTATTCAGATATTTGCATAAGTAAGCAAGATATCAAATATTTCATTATCCTCGATAAGAATAACATTGGACAACATACTGTGTTTAGAACTTTCATTTGTCGGGAACCAGTTGATGTAGGATAAATATTCAAAATAATAAATTATTCGTTTTTTAAGCTCTTCCCAATGGTGTGATCATAAATCAGATAATTTAATAAATAAAAAGTGAAAAATTGAAAACCCAATTTTTTTTGGGGGGGAGTGCCCCCAAACTCCCCTTTGGATGGCCGAAACTTTCTAGTTCGTCATCTCGATCTAGGTAATGTTACTTTACATGTCTCTACGAAATTTTATCAAAATCGAACGTTTCGTTCAAAAGTTAATAATTTTGGCCGTGATTTGGGGTCAAATACTCCACTCCACTGTGCGCCGTTTATGTTTTGACGGCGCTGTACTCAAGAATCAGATGATTGGTCATACTTACTGCCGTCTGCGCACAGTCGGCTGTACCTGGTACGTAGCGCGCTCGACTTCAGTGCGAGCTGTCCTGGGTTCAATTCCCGGTGGGGGCTCAAAATTTCGATGTTGACCCAGCATCGTGAGGACAATTGGGGAGCTGCTGTGAATAAAAGACAGTGGCAATCACAGTTGAGAGCTTCGGCTCTCCTCTCCCAACCCGTCTGGTCAGCGTGGGAGTAGTAGACCACCTCCTCCCTCCGGGAGAGGCGCCATCCAGTAGTGGATTGAATATGGCTGTGAATTATTATATCTATCTATCTATCTATCTATCTATCTATCTATCTATCTATCTATATATATATATATATATATATATATATATATATATATATATATAT
>JAGDQP010009197.1:27834-54220 GCA_022664845.1 Lepisma saccharinum
CAAAGCTCAATCAGCCACTCCAGCAATGAATTCACACTAACACAAAGATCAACCAGTCACTCCAGCTATGAATTCACACTAACTCCAAGCCCAATCACCCACTTGAACAACGAATTTACGCTAACTAAAAGCCCTATCATCCACTCCAGCTTTAAACTTAAACTATCACAAAGCTTAATCTGTGACTTTAGTATTGAATTCACTGTAACACAAAGCTTAGTTAGCCACACCAGTACTGAATATACAGTAACACAAAGCTTAATAAATCATTCCAGCACTGAATTTACACTATCATAAAGCACAATCATTCACTTCAGCTTTGAATTCATATTAACACAAAGCCCAACCAGCCATCTTAACATTGAATTTACACTAATACAAAGCTTAATGAGTCACTCCAACTTTGAATTTACACTAACACAAAGCTTAATGAGTCACTTCAGTATTGAATTTACACTAACACAAAGCTTGATGAGTCACTTCAGTATTGAATTTACACTAATACAAAGCCCTTCAGCCACTACAAAATTAAATTCAAACCAATACGGAATACACTAATTCAGGAACAGAGAAAATTCTCTTGGGCTCAAATAAAGGACAACATAACATGAATTCTGACGATGCCTCCGTAGTCTAGCGGCTAGTCACAGATTAATAACCGCAAAATGCTGTTCTAGAATCCAAGGGTGTTTTAGAAAAGTGAGTACCTGAGGACAAGACAAGAGAATCTAAGTATGAGACAGATGAGAAACTTCAATTAAGTTGATATACTAATAAAGAAAGATCTTTGTCTTGCTGCAGAAATATTCATAACAGCATCTCGCTCAAGGTATAGATGTTAAGGCTGTGAACTTCGTATCAGCACTGGGGACAAAAAAACGAATTTCGAACCCTAATGTTGGCCATTATGAGGTATTCCAGGGCTTGTCTTTGTTTTGTCCTGTCCAATATTTTTCCCATTTTTTCCTTCACGGTAAAATAAGGTTATTGTCGAGGAATATCACTCATGAAACCAATAACAGGCTTATGCCAAAGATGCCAGTGTAGAAAATGAGAATTATTGAAATCCTTCCTTCTCTATACATCGTGAAAGATTCGAGATATACATGACACTGTTCTAGACACACTGTATTGACAATTTCTCTGCCATTTCGATTCAAGGACGACGCCTTTTCCTCCATGTGATGATGTTCAGAAGAACAAATAAAATATACCAATTTTACTTGACTACTTGTTCCGGTAAACTGTTCTATAATTAAAGCCTCTTTACGGTGTACAAGTAAACTATTCCACCATTAACTTTTCTGTATGATATCTATGCAAAGGTACAATTCAATGATACATTAAACTCCTCTATACGATGGGAAGGTTAACTGCCCTATATGTAAATCCTAGGCTGAGCCTGAGATGCTTAAAGCCTATAAATGAATTAAAAATATGTAACTCCTGTGTGTGATGGAAGGGTAAACCCTAATTAATTCCTAAATGCAATGTAAAAAAAATACTTACAACCAAATTTGCGGCTTTGGATCTCCTTTGAGTTTTATCATAAACCTCAAATATGTGTTATTAAGGATTTCGGTATCCTTAAGCTTAACAAGGAACACTGGGGCATTTGCTTCAGCTCTTCTTTTCTTCTCTTCAGCCGTCACTGAAAAAGGAATTTAATTATTTTATTAAATAAATGGCAGTTTTGCGCGGAGAGGGCTCTATTTCGAAAATTGCTGTATTTATTGTGCTTTTGGGTGAAGTCAAGGGGTTCCATAGTCTACTGGTTAGAGCGTTGGACTCGTGTCCGCGTGGTTCCGGGTTCAATTCCCGACTGGAGTCCCACTTTTCGTCGTCCACCCAGCGTCGTGAGGAAAACTGGGGAGTCACGTGAATAAAGACGTGACGGCCACTCGGTCTAGAAATCCCCTAATACGCCTGTTCGTGGCTAGGTGGCGAGCAGCGCTGACCACACTGCCGTCACTCAGTTGGACACAGTTCCACCAAGCGCAGACAGATGGCGTTGGGGCAGGCTCAGGAACGCCAGTGGTTATTATTATTGTTTGGGTGAAATCCCCGTTTAGTGATGCGGCACGGCACTTTTTAAAAATTAAACATAATACACTGTCAATGTGTTTTGTAACTTAATTTACTGCTTTAACAAGACTTATAAACACTCATTACCATCATATTCAGTCCTTTTCAAACCCCTGCTGGATTAAGGCCTGGCATTTTATGCACAGATCTATGTCTGAATTCATCCATACAACTCCTGAAAAGTGCTTGATTTCATCTCCCCATCTAGGATTTGATTCTCTTCAAGATCGTTTGTTCTCTTTAGGAATAAAGTGTAGACCATTTGGCGTCCATGATTGCTTCGTAAATAGTATTGTGTCTGCTTATTTCTTTATCTTTATCTCGCTCACTAGGTATTGTTAATCTCTCTTAATTTATAAGTGTCTACTGTTTTATTTGTCTTGGTAGTAAAGCAGTAAAATAAATGCAAGACGCGTTGACAGTACATCATATTTAATTAAAAAGAAGTAACACATCACCAAACTAACTCTAGCCAAAATACATAGTAAATACAGTTAATTATTTTAATTTAATAAAGAACAAATATCAACTTTATGAACTGAGTTGTCCGGTTACAAAACTCGTTATATCCAATCTGGCACTTTTTAAGTACTATATATACGAACGTAGACACCTAAACAGCATAATTTACATATTGAAAACACACATTATGTATTCAATTAGTGTTTGTCAACACCTGATGACTCCACCAGCTGAGGTAGCGAAAAGCTTCGCAGATTTAACTACAGCATTCCTTAGAGCAGATATTTAGGCAAGTTTGCTTTAAAATAACAGCATTTAAATACAAGAAACACTTGACCACAAAGGCATATACACAGTATATAGACGCAAATTTACATACGACGACAATCCTGTTTGATAAATTCATGAATCTATCTAAGACACTAAATCTTTCGTAATGACAGACGGTATCCTCTTCGTTCATGATCATGGACCAATCGCGTGAAATTTTCGACACCATCGCTGAACCAAATAGTGTTATTACCATACACTTGCTTGCTTTGACGATGTATCTCATGTAATTGCCTAGTTTTTGAGTTAAAAAAAATCAAACCACAGATCTCACTTCATGCGTAGTGGTTTTATTTTGTTTCGTTTTAAACATGTACAGAAAAGAAAGTGAATACTGTTCACGTGATGAAACTTATATAAATTATAGTAACAAGTGGCTGGGACTGACATTCCTAGCAGCACAGAATATCGGGTCAATATCAGCCCAATACTGGGCCAGTACTGCCCAATATCCATCAAGGTTGTCCAGTATTGGGTTTGGATCAATATTAACCCAATACTGGGCCAGTACGGTCCACTATCGATTAAGGTTGTCCAGTATTGGGCCGCCGGACCAATATCAGCTCAATACTGGTCCAATACCGTCCAATATCGATCAAAGTCGTCCAGTACTGAGCTGTCGGGCCAATATCAGCCCAATACTGAGTCAGTAACGCCAAATAACGATCAAGATTATCCAGTATTGGGCCGTTGGGTCAATATCAACCCAATACTAGGCCAGTACCATCCAATATCGATCAAAGTTGTCCAGTATTGGGCCGTTGGGCCAATATCAGCCAAATACTGGACCAGTACCTCTCAATATCGATTAAGATTGTCCAGTATTGGGCCGTCAGGCCAATATCAACCCAATACTGGACTAGTACCGTCTAATATCGATCAAGGTTGTCCAGTATTGGACTGTCAGGCCAATATCAGCCCAATACTGGGCCAGTACCGCAAATATCCATTAAGGTTGTCCAGTATTGAGACGTCGGACCAATATCAGCCCAATACTGGGTCAGAACCGCCCAACATCGACCAAGGTTGTCTAGTATTGGCCCGATATCTTGTGCTGCTAGGGATGGACCGCGTTCGTTTACTTGCCCTGGCAATCCAAAAACCGATACTACTTTCTAATTATCTTCTTACAGTAAATTAGCATTTATCGATAAATAAGATCCTATGTTAGTATAAACTGAATATCAACAAAGTGAACATTTTTAACAACAAAATTTTTAAATTTCAGCGTCTAGGGATAAAAGAGGAGATACACAGATTATTTACAGGATGATTTAACCTGAATCAATTAGATGAGAAAACTTAAAAATTCAAAACATGATTTATACTTACATTTCTCCACTACTAAATGAGCTGAACAGGTGTTGCTTCCAACTTGGTTCGATGCCCGAGCTGTGTAGAGACCAGTGTCTGATTCCCGACAATGCTGTAATTCTAGTTTGTACGTTCTGTTATCCTTGGAGGACATAGTTACACGATCTGCTAATTTGTCTTCTAATGGTTTGTTGTCCCGCAGCCATGTTATTACAGCGGGAGGTTCTGCATTTACTTCGCACTCGAAGACACATAATTCGCCAGCTGAAAAAAACAGAGAGCCAAGAATATGTTTACGTTGTACTAAATAGAACAATAACATTTAATTCTACGATAATAAACATTATCAGTGCCCTAAAAATTACTTAATGAGACGAAAACTTAGTTCGTTGTACGTTTATGAAGGCATTAGAGTTTGGTTTAGGTATTTTAAGGTCAATATAGCTTCTTGCTTGACTTATAACGCCTTTTAAGGTAGAACAATCGGGGTTAGGATCAGTGATTTGTTTTACAACCCACTAAGATCAGTATAGGGTAAGTATGTAATATGTTGAAGGGCACTCCACGCTTAAAATATAAAAACTCAATGTAAGTTCAAATATTTTATGAATAATTGGCAACTATAACATATATCCTTGTGCACGTTTTGAACCTACAAATATATATAATGTTAACGGGACTATATATAAGATGCAATGCCCACACAATTGATTATTGCGTATTGAGTCGTTTGTTGGAACAAACTATAAGGAAAAAGTTATTTTGAAATAGATGTCTCGGAGCTGGAAGATAAAACATTCTATAAAGGGAACCAAGAAAGTTTTGTCGCTTTTTGTGGAGGTCTGTGTTCAATTGGCCCTCACACCGTGAGTTGAATGCGAATGGAGATCAGGCGAAGGTCGTTGTTGGTGTGGGTATAGCCAACACACTACCTGGTTGTGGCAGTTCAGTTCCACAGTGAACGTGCGGAAGGTCAAAGTGAACATGGGACCTCCACAGAGCGTCATAAGGGCGTGTATGCTGTACGAGTTCAAACTGGGGTCAAATGCAGCTGCAGCGGGGCGGAAGATATGCCAGGCCTTTGGTGAGGGTGTCGTGACTACGCGAACAGTGCAGCGGTGGTTTACCAAGTTTAAGGACGGTGACGAAACACTCGAAGACGCACCACGTGCAGGAAGACCAACACAGGTACCAAATGAAGATCTTCAGGCAGCAATTGAGGCGAACAGTGGCCAGACATGTGAGGAACTGGGACTACAATTGAGTGTGAGTGGAGAAACCATTCGGCAGCACCTCCATCAACTTGGGAAGCACTATAAGTTGAATCGATGGGTCCCACATGATTTGACTCCGGGCCAGAAGGCAACGCGAGCAGACAGCTGTGTTTCTTTGCTGTCTCGTCTGAGGAAGGAGCCATTCATGGACAGGGTGTTGACATGTGATGAGAAGTGGGTCCTGTACGAAGCTCCACGGTGCCGTCATCATTGGTTAGCATCCCATGAACCGGTTCCAAAACCAGCACTGCACCAGAAGAAGGTCTTCCTGTGTGTTTGGCGGACTGCTCGCGGCATCGTGCATCGGGAACTGCTACCAGCTGGTCAGAGCATCAATGCAACTATGTACTGTCAGCAGTTTGAGCCGTGTTCAAGAAAAATTCAAAGCTCTGGAGCCAGCACTTCTGAATCGCAAAGGGGTCCTCCTGTTACAGGACAACGCTAAGCCCCATGTGGCTAGGATGACACGGGACACCATTCTACGCCTTTGATGGGAAACACTATTACATCCACCATACTTCCCGGACTTTGCACCGTCCGATTTTCACCTGTTCCATTCCTTGGACAATCACCTTAGAGGACGCCAGTTCAAATCCCTAGTAGAGGTGCAAAATGCACTTGATACCTTTTTCGCTTCACGGTCCACCAAGTTCTACCGCGATGGAATCCATGGCCTTCCAGAACGTTGGCAGAAGGTCGTCGATGCTGATGGGGGCTATTTTTGATCTTTCAGGTACGTCTTAGGTGACATATCGATGTTCGAAGGTGGTGGGTGAAAAAGCGACAGAATTTTCTTGCTTTCCTTATAAATAGAATATTAGTAGTCTCCCTCTTTCAATTTAGTTCATAAAATGTAGAACAGATTAGCTGAATAATTCCTTAATGAAAACGTGATTGATAAGTCTGATAAGCTTTAATGATAATTGATAATAATATAGTTTTAGTGATAGATTAACTTCAGTGGCGTATTCTGGATTCACAGCTTGGACTACCCAAAGCATTAACATTTACAAAGAGAGTAAGAAGTAAGAGAGTGAATTAATATTATTTGTGCAGATTAAAATATTTGTTCACAAGATAAAGCTGCGGCGGTAGCCTGGTTAGCATACCGGATACGCTCCTGATTAACTTACATTAATAACTTCGGTTGACTTATTTACTGTGGCAAGTCATGAGAGAAAATCTTTGTAAAATACAAGTAAGTTGCTTTAACATACTTAAACCATATGTATTTATTATCTACCGTATTATTATTCCTTGCAATTGTTTCCACAATTTTCCATTCACTGGGATTATTAATGTGGTATATGAAGAAAAAAAATATATATAAAAAACTTTTTAAAGACATACTTTTCTTAAACAATTTCGAAATAAAAAGTAAAAAGAAAATTTGTTTATGCATGACTAAAAAGTAAAGCATGGGGCGCGCTCTCATATACAGTCACTTTGTAAGTTCTCGAATTGGCACGCCGCATGCTTTTCTTTTTAGTCCTGCATGAACATTTTTTTTTTTACTTTTTAGTACGAATTGATTACGAAAAGTATGACTTAATATATTTTTTTTTTAGATATTTCAGTCTTCAGTGTAACGTCACTCATCCTGCAAGATGTGCACATCCATGTACGATACATATGTGACACTTCATTATATAAATACATCATTTTGGAATTTGCCAATATTTCTGTGTTTATAAATTTTATGATGAATATTTCGCTGTATCCAAATGTTTAGGATATCTAATTAATTCAAGAATATTGTTCTAAATTATTATTTTGAACCTTATGATACAAACCAAAGACTTTCTTATTTTCTAAGAAATAATGTATAAAAGACATTCGAACTTTATATAAAACCTCTTTGGAAATCCATCTAATTTGTATGTTCGGTGAAACGAACGTACACGAGGGATACCGAATAAAATCTATATAAGCACCTGAAGCTGTATGTAGCAGCAGATATCCTTGGACTTCTGAGCCGAGAGGTTTAGAAGCTCCGAATAAAAGATGCTAAACAGAACCTTGCTTTATTTTCTTGTCGTTCTTTCCCCCTTTGCATACACTTTCCTTCACATACATCCCGTCTCCTTCAAACAGGAATGCCCACACCACATATACACTGTAGTAAATATTTATGTGCACCCTGGGTTGGTCATTCCTTACTAATCCATCTTACTTTTCAGGTTAAAAACAAATCCTACGCCTATAGCTGGAGAAAGAATCAATTGCCTCATTAGTGATATCTCTCATATAGAATTAACTGGGGTTACTTGGGGACGTTGCATCAGATATTTCTAAAGCTAATATTTTGTGACCAAAATCCTAAAGTGTTCTGCAACCAGTCAAAACCTAACATCGTTGCAGGCTAGTATTTATTTTAGGATAAAGAAGTCCATATTAAAATATCCTTTTAAAATATAGAAATATATGAAAGTAACAATGGAATATTGTATTGTCACCCGACTTACGTCGCTGTGCAAAATTTCATCATTTTGGAAATGAGTTAAATTAACGTTGCAAGATTTGAGGACACCACGAACCATTGTGAACTAAAGAAAAGAATGTAAAAAATGTACTTAGCATAAAAAGCAGACAATAAAGTACACAATGGTAGCAGCTTTAAACACAAAATGAGACCAAAAATTCAAACACAGTCAGTGACTTTACTTTGATTAAATACTCGTATAATAGCAGAAGAACTATCTCAACCGTAAACGTTTGGCAAAGAAGATGGAAATAATTTGTAAAGAGGATACTTCTCGACGATTTTACAGATTTATTATTTCCCGTAATGTTTATTTTTAGTTTCTCCAAGTTAAATAGAAAAAGAATTTAACATCTGTAAGCTAAAAAAAAAACCTATAAAAACGAGGTAAGACAAACAGCATAATTTAGAAAAGTTTATAGCTTTCTCCAAAGGCTTGGAGTATTTCCAGGGCTAAAGGCCAACAATGATTTCAGAAATAAAACTTTTTTTAGTTTGTAATCGTGGAAAATAGCTCGTGAATTAAATGACAAAAGTGTTCGAGAAAAAACCAAGAGCAACGAAAGTTTACGGAAAGATAAAAGAAAAACAAAACGAATCGTAGACACGAAAGAGCACATTGTAGGCAAACGAAAGAAGGAAATAAATTAAAAATAGAGTACTAAAAAGACAGAGAAGAAGAAAATTGAGATAAGTTAATAAGTTTGAAAAGAACGAAATGGAAAAAAGAAAGCAGTAAAGGAAGCGATGAAAGAAAATTAACAGAAGAGATAAAACAAGCACTAGAGGAAGTGCGAAGAGTAAACTAACGGAAAAGACAAAAGAGAAAATACTAAAGAAAATGAGAAGATAAAGATTAACGGGAAAGACAGAAGGAAACGAGGAAAGAAAATTAAAGAAAAGATAAGAGAAAGTGCCAAAGAGAACAGGGGGAGAAAACTAACGGAAAAGACAAAACAAACACAAGAGAAAGTTACAAGCTGTAACGTAAAAGACAAAAGAACGTGAGGAGAAGAAATGAGCGAAAAATATAAAATAAAGTACCAAAGAAAGTTGGAAGAGAAAACTAACGGAAAAGATAAAACAAGTACATTGAAAGTAGGAAAATAAAACTAATTAAAAAGATAAAAAAAAGTGATAAATAAAATATCGAGAGAAAATTAACGGGAAAAGATAAAGTATTAAGGAATGTAGGGAAAGAAAAGTAACGGGAAAGACAAAACAAGTACTATAAAATGTTGAGAAGAGAAAACTAACGGAAAATATAAAAGAAAGTTCCAAAGAAAGTGGAGAAAGAAAAGTAACGGGAAAAGACAAAACAAGTTTTAAAGTGGTAAAATAAAACTAACGGAAAAGAAAAAAATAATATAAAAAAAGCAACGAGGGTAATTAACGGAAAAGTTAAAAAAGTGAAGAGAGAAAAACGAACGGATGAGACAAAAACAAGTATTAAAGAAAATGACGAGAGAAAAATTGGGGAAGAAACGTACTATATACCTTAGGTAGGGAAAACTAACTGAAAAGAGAATATTAAAGAAAATGGAAAGAAAAGAAGACAATGATAAATGTAAACACGAGAATAAAAAGCGTGGAAACGAAATAACAACAAAGGGAAGAAGACTGTGGGAACGTTCAGAAATAATGAAAATAAAAAGATCGATAAGAAAGATGAATGAACACTTAAAAACAAATATGAAAACAACTGAAACCTAAACTTATTGGGCACACTGTATATTTTATATCACTGTTACTTCTACAGCTAACCTTAAATTTAAGAACAAGAAATCAAGTTACTTATTCTCTAAATTTTGCTGCAATAAAGAAAATTATAAATTTAAAAATCTTATTGATAACTGTCATTAAAAAGTGATAGTGTATAAAAAACAATTATATATGTAATTTTCCTGATACTTTGAAAATAAGATGCTTCCCTCGTGATATTTACAAAACGAAGACAAGAAAGTATAGGGGACAATATACGGTTGCATAACTCTCTTTGGGTTGGGTATTATGACTTGATTATTTGGAATAATAACTGTCTTCTTGAGAAAATAAGAGTCTATACGCATAATCACACTTTAAGTGTTCTTCTTCTTAAATAAAAATAAAAATAAAAAGCTGTGAGCGTCTTGTGTAAGTAATATATATATCTTTGAACCTTTGGGTATAGACTGAGAGAGAATATTATTACTGTTTTTGTATCATAAAGAGAGCACACTAAAAATGAAAAAATACCAAAAAATAAGTGTATAAACTGCTATCTCAAAATCAAAAGTGAAAATCCTGGGAACAAAAATAAAAAATATATATACACTACACATTTAATTAAATAACATTTAATTAATATATGAGAGAAAGGGGGTGAATTAACACAAAAATTGTTGTAGGATATTTCTTGAACTGGTGTTTCAAAAAAAAATGTGTTTATTTACAAAAAGTGTAACGGGAAAAACTTTAAAAAAATAATAATTATAAATGTAGTGGATAGTGTACAAAAAAATAAAAATAAATTAGAATATTCCTTGGTTTCCAACCTTCATCCTAAAAAGGGATGATTATTCTACTGGAAAGAAAATTAAAAAAAATGTGTATTATTTTTATTATTGAGTATGAACGATCATAGGATTTAATTGTATTTAACAAAATCCTTCTTTTTCCAAACGGGGAATAGAAGCAATGGGGAAATCATTTATCTTTGTGGAAAAACACGTTTAGCAAGTAGAGAAGAAAGTATTCAGGGAAGAAAAAAAATTCTAAAAAAGTATGGCCATTCAAAGCAGAATAAAACAGATATTGTTAGTATGAGACCAGAGCTATAAACCAACAAGTTTTACATACCTGCTGCTCTTGTTGATAACATGTTCCCAAATGTACATGTTCCTGTGTATGTTGGTGTGTCTGTCTATATTGCAAACATACTTATAACGAATTTATCAAAAATATAAATTTAAAATTAAAAAAGTGAATTAATAATATATTTATTTAAAGATTTGTGTTTATTGAGCTGTTAAATTTAACTAAAGTATTAAGTATCAAACAATAAATTAATAAATCTATGTTAATAATTAAAGTGATAAGTAGTGTGTCTTTAATTATATTTTAAAATTAATTAAGAACTAGCAGACTGGGCGTTTAATTTTATACCGATATATGACAAGAGCTGAGAATTAAAAGTAGGTACGTACAAGACAAAGGACGAGAAATATATATCATACTTAAACACAACTAAATAACCTATCTTTTGTAGTTGAAGGTCTGTTCACAAAAAATAGTGAAAAACAACAAGAACTATCTAGGCTTTCGCGATAAACAAGGAAAATCGTTAACAGAGTACCAAGATCCTATGGTTTGTAAAGAAGCTAAAGAGAGTAGGAGAAGACGTTGTCAGAACGGTAGTTCATGATTTTTGTTTCTGGTCGACTACTCATTATACGTAATTACTTTTATTTCCTATCTTTATCATTTATAAACAAGTAATTAAGTAAGTGCGTATCACGTAACTCGAAAAGTACTTGACTTGGAAATTTAAAACATAAAAAGAGATGTCATAATATCATATACAAAATTGCATTATGATGCTGGGGAAATCAGTGGCGTTCAGAAAATATTTCTACAGGGGAATGATCTTAAAATCTTCTAATGGAAAGTGAGGGTAATATTTCAGAGCCTCACTTAGGAACGGATCAACTTTTAGAGGAAATTATATTAGTATCTTCTAAGGTTTGGCAGTTGCAATAGATAATTTTAATATTACCAATATAATGTGAACTACTTCGTCTATCAGTACTAACTCGAAAACTATTGAACGCAAGACACTGAAACAATAAATGTATCAAAATAGAATATATACTTAATTGGAAAAAAGTCGAAAAAATAGAATATATACTTAATTGAAAAAAGTCGAAAAAATAGAATATATACTTAATTGGAAAAAAGTCGAAAAAATCGAATATATACTTAATTGAAAAAAGTCGAAATGGTATGTTGAATATAAAAAGAAAACATAGTGTCTACCAATTTTGTGACTTGAAATTCCCTGAATTTTCCAAGTTTTCCGTAATATTTTTTTCCCAAATTCCCTGAGTTTTTAGTTTTGTGGATCATGTAAATAACACGCAATGACATTCTTTATAATCCCACCACCACCTGTCAAAGCATCTTGTACATTATTGCTATTTCACAAGTGAAAAAAGATAATTTCTTTATTATTATTAACATATTGAAACAGTCCGGTAAGCAATGGGATTCGAACCCAAGACCTCCGTCTTCCGGGGGCAGTGCTCTTACCAACTGTGGACAGGTCGACCTCATAAATTTCCCTCAGTTTTCTTCATAAATTATAGATTTTCCTGAGTATTTCCTAAGCTTCCAGATATATAAAATTTCCTTGGTATTCCGGTTTTTTCAGGGTTGTAGGCCTCTGGAATAGGTTTATTGGAGGGGCAAATATGAAATGTTAAAAATAAAGTGTGGTAGTGTTTAATTTACTAAAACTATCGGTTAACTTTAAACAATTTTAGTTTGCAATATATTTCAACTCGACCATTTGGGTGCAATAGTAGATAATTATACTTTGTGAACTCACTTTACGGTAACTCTTTACGATAAAGGTACAATTTATCAAACTATTTTTTACCCTGGTTGTTTAGCACTAACCAATAGTTCCAAAAAACTGAAAAATTGATACTAAATTATTTTTAATATTTTCAAGTTGACTCCTTCTCCTACTATATATACTGTATATATATATATATTTCTTGTATATTTTTGCTTTTCCAAATACATTTCAATTTATGTGTATGCTCTATTATAAGACATTTGTTTCTGTTTCAATTCATTGCATCAGTAGTGCTTCAGTTGTTGGCTATTGACAAAGTTGGTGACGTGATATTGCTCCCATGAAATTTAACTATCGTAACTGCCAAACGGTACAAACGATAAAAAATATTTGGTGTAAACATTATTCAATTTTTAGTGGAGGTCCCCTATTTTCCATTAGAAAATTTGAAGGTCAACAAAACTTCAACATGGTGTCTACTAATTGTGTGACTAGAAATTCCCTGAGATTTCCAGGTTTTCGATGATAATTGTTTTCCAAATTCCCTGAGTTCTTAGTATAGTGGACCATGTAGATAATATGCAATGACTTTAATCCAACCACCACACAGACCAAACGTGTTGGTATTTCACAACTGATAAAAAATATAATTTATTTAAAATTGAGGACTTTAACACATTGAAAAAAATTCGGTCAGCTGTGGGAATCGAACCCACGACTTCCGCCTTGCCGGGCAGTGCTCTTATCAACTGCAGACAGGGCCAGTTCATAAATTTCCCTGAGTTTCCCTCATAAATTATAGATTTTCCTGAGTTTTCCAGGTTTTCTAGAGTAGTAGACACCCAGTTGAAGTATAATCTATCGCAGAGATTTTTCCTGGTCGCCACAAGTCTCCCAAGTATGACAATTCAATGTAGCAATTTTGCATACAGACTAATGCGATCTCATTTTTTGTTTGTTTCGCAGCTCTAAATTAAATATTTTTTGAGCTATGTACCTGGTACGGACTTACTTAATCACCTAGTATACAGTAATAACTTATAAGCTTATCTCGAATTATTTTATCTTTGAAGAACTTATGGTGCGTTGCTTTGAAAGTTAGTTTAATATTTTTTTGTTCTTAAAATGTCGGAGACAAAGCAAATACTATGCGAAGATTATTTTTTAATCTAAGTTTCAATGCCGTTTTTCTTGTTCGTAAGTTGAACATATGTTTTGAAATTGTCTTTTATCCTAATCCAAATTTATGACTGTATCGATTAAAAAGCTGTATCTTTCGTTAGAATTAAGGGTAAACTTTGAAGAAACCCAGCGCGAAGGAAAGTATTGCAACTGTTTTAATGAATCTGAGTCAAGTGTAGACCATTTAAATTATCTAACATCTTTGAAAATCACAATTATGGTCTGGTATCTCATAAATATATAAACAAGACATTATTTTTTTTGTGACAATTATACAAAACAACTTTGTAATCTGAACTAAGAACAATTTTTAAAAGTTGTTTAAGAAGTTTATCCTTGGACAAATTGCAAATAATAATTATATAATTTCTTACAGCTTAATTATATATATATATATATCGTTTGTTACATTAAATATACTGTAAATATTTGATTTTGTGAAAATTTGTAAGAATGATTATTAAAGTCCCTTTTTTTTTAGTATACTGTAAAATTTGCTTGTGTAATGTATTCTTTTGTGTTACTGGTAGGTATACTTACATTTTATCTCAAAGTGTTATACGAAATGATAACACATGTTAAGTTCTCTGTAAAATGTGGTATATATATATATATGTACAGGCCTCAATTCTAATTAAAAAAAATAATATTTATAGAAAAAGTTGAATTCTCTTATTGATTTTTTAATGCAATTTACAAAATTTACATTAAAAATTTATTCCTGTTATAACACGTAATTTCTTATAACAGTTCTAATACTATATCATGTCTCCTAATTAAAACAGCAACTAGATAATATACTTAAATTAATTTTTTTAATGGGAAAAGCAAAGAAATTCTCTCCAAGCTGCATTCACGAATCATAAATATAGCTTAAAAAAATAGCTATATTGGTTACTATTTCGATTGTCATTTACTAAGCCGTCACTGCTTATGTTATTATTTGTCGAAATATGACGTCATTTCTGACGATGCATCATTAAATTTGAGTTCCTGTAGCTCCGAAATAACGCAACTTTCGAATAGGAACTTTTTTTTCTTGTTTCAATGACACAGTATATACATACGTAAACAAACAGCTAATTGTATACAACTGGCAACCATACACTGTAATGTATTTATAACTTGAGTACGTACTTCCATTTGATTCACTTTACGGTTACTAGTCAGGCCATTAGGAGGTGGAAGTTTCAATAATGTTTTTATTTTGTTCCAGAATGGAAAAAAAGATACTCAAATAATACTGCACTCGTCTTTGTGTTAATTTGACGTTATGTCATAAAATTTGGAGAGCACAATTCCATGATAATAATTTAAAATTAAATTAAGTTCCAGGAAAATAACATTTATACTGCTTATTATAATCGTTATTACTGTTACTTCGAAAATGAATTACTTACAAAAAAAACTCTGCGTAAGTACGTCTGCAATTCTTTCCTCATTTTTGGACTATTGTTTAATTTATATCTTTTACTTTTAATCATCTGTACATATTCTCAAAGGTAATGGAAAAAAAATCTTTTTAAATTTACATAACCTACAAATATACTGTATATCAGTTCCAAAATGAGTTACTCATACAAGAATTTAAAAATCAAGGCTTGAAAAATCACCAAATAATTACAAAAATAGTTACTTTAAGATAATAAAAATGTTACTTTGCAATTTACATATCTTGATCATGGTTCATTCATTTTTTTTTTTTTTTTTTTGCTAATACAGCGTCCATATTTAATGTGTTTTCGGTGAAGGATGTTGTAGAAGAACGCTTAGGGTAATCAAAAGTCATTGAAAATCATTTCGTTTCTAAATAATCCATGCGTGGAGATGTCTGTAATAAAGTTGTTTTAGTTATCAAAGTAAATTGTAGGAGACTTTCTTTAAAGAACTGTAAACCTTAACTTTTAAACTCCAAACAAAGATGCTTGGTTTTGGGATAAGGGTAGGTGTTGTGCTAGGGTAATATATGGTATTAGAAATGAATATTATAGAAGGTAGATCTTCATCGGTTTTTCAAGCACCACAATTCCGTCAAAAATGTGCTGTACCAAGTAATTAAGTGCTCCATGCTATAAAGCACTGGTCACTCATCTAGAAACACGAAATCTCTAAGCAATATTCACGTACAATTCCCGTCCTCTGTTTGCTAATCCAGAGTTGCCCCAAAATGGTGGACAGAAATTAAATGTTAATAATATGTAGCGAATGAATGATCAGTGCATTTTAAGCGTGGAATTTTACCCGACAGAGCATATTAAAAAATCCACATTTTTATTGGAATTATAATACTAGAAACACTGACAAATGGCTGCCTACTGTATAACCCGTTTTCAATACTATATGTTACCTTACCCGATAGCTATCCTTATTTCTTTGAAAACTAAACCATTAGTATCGCCTCTGAAGGCTTCAGTTTAATATTTATAATGGAAGATCTCCTGGAACTTACTTTGGTAAGTAAGACAACATATTTTCGTACATTTGTGTTACTATCCCGATAGAAGTGAAATTTCACAGACGTGAATATGCAAACTTTTGATTGTATTACTTCTTTCACTAATGTGAATGCTCTACAACAGAGGTCTCCAACCTTTTTTTCCCCAGCGGACCAAATTGACTGGTCTGAATAATATTAAAGGACTGTATTATTCCCTGTGTTTCAAATAATGTTTTTTTAGATCCAATGTAAAATATAGCAACTAATTTTGAATTTGTTTTGTGGCCAGTCAAAATCGCTACGTGGATTTCATCTGGTCCGCGGGCTGTAGGTTGAAGCCCCTGCTTACATGATAACTACTTACCATCTACTATGACATCTTGGACACCTGCAAAAAAAGATTTTTCTTTTACAGAGAAAAGGAAGAGAGAAGTATAAAAAAAGACGGATTATACTAATACTTACGTTCACAACTGAAAGGTTCAATTGTCTTTCTGAATTTGGGACGGGTGGGTTCCTTAAGGGCTTGCAGTATGGCTTTTCGTTCTTCTTCACTATGGCATACGGACAATCTTGTCTCCAATGCAGATTCTCGGAAGACTTCTTCACCCATTTCAACAGTGGACATTGAATGGTATTCTATGAATAGCAGAGGACACTACCCTTCAGCCAAAAGAAAGCTTCTTATGCTACAACACATTAGCTCTTTTAAAAACGAAAATTCAACAACAACATTTATATTTTATTCTCTCTTTTGATCTACGTTAATATTATTTCACTTGTTTCCTGTTTCCCCATTTCAATTTTGGATTTAGAAAAAATATTTGCTTACTGACTTGAATTACCGTTTATATTTCTCAATATTTTATTAGAATACGCATTTCGTGATACACTTTTTAAATAGTGAATTTGAAAATTGGAAACTTCTTTTTCGAAACGTCGTTAAAAAGAATCTATACAATATTTCACTGAATCCAATCAAGCTTCCTCAGGTGCACGCAAGTCACAATGGGTAAAAGTTACCCTTTGGTAACTTTGGTAACTTCATTATGGTAAAACTTACATTATATTAAAAATGTAAGTTTTACCATAATATTATGTACGTTTTAACCATTGACTTATGTGTACTTGAGGAAGCTTGATTAGATCCAGTAAAATATTGTACAGATCCTTTTTAACATCGTGTCCAAATAGACCTTTTGTGTGGACAATGCTTCTTACAGCAAAAAATGAAAGCTTGCATTGTCTGAAATGGTTTCATTGTGGCACCGAAGACAGCAAGAAAGTCATCTGGTAATAATGCCGTGCTTACTTAGGACGCCTTTAACTTATTGAAAAGAGCTGTTTCCTTGTTTTAATGTCAATTCTGAAGCTTTTCACATTATTTCAATGACACAATTTACAGATGGTTGAAATACATTTCTGTGAATTTTGGAGTTACTTTCTTCCTGCACGAAAACCCTTCCATATTTGCCTTCTTTCAGTACCTATAGAGATCTTGCTTCTAACTAAGTACCTAACTTTTAACTATTGAACTTATTATTCTGAGAACCCAATAACGGAATTTATTTGCGCTGTGAAAAGAAAAGTTCGATGGATACAGATATTATTATATTGTTTATTTTTATCTCTAAGTATTTTCTCTTAGAAGAATTTAGTAAATTCAATCAGAACAAATACTTGTACGAAATATTCTATTGTTTCCAGAACAGTTTCTCTTCGACTTTTCATAGTACAAAGAAATGTATCTAACCTATTGAAAAGCATATCAGGCTCACACGAATTCTGAAATCTTATATTTAATTTTTTTTTTAATCATTGTCCATGGATTATAATTATTAGTTCTTTCACAACGTAAGGATATTACTGGTACATTAAATATTCCGTTCAGTAGTATTAACTTAGGGTTAATTTGGTATAAAACAAACGTAATTCAAGCTAGAAAAACAAGTTATGGTAACAATAATAAGATGTAACTTTCTCCAAATGAAATGATGTCCGAAACGCGAGTGACACGAACATGAATAATAAGCTGCTTAAAGGTTCCACTTCCTTACATGAAGGACAACATGGACGATGCTGTAAAATACACATGTTATCAGTTGTATTTTATTTACATTCTTATTTTACGTTTTTCTTTTTTTAAAACCTTCTCCTATGAGAACGGACTCAAAGCGAATCCGAAACATCGGAAATTATTTGTTTTACTTCACCAAGAGACAAGCCATCAATATTTCATAAGGTAAAAGTTAAGATTATATCATGACTCGTCGACGCCAAGTAATTTTACTTAAAAATATCGTTTTATGATCACGAGGAAACAAGTAAAATAATAATACAGAATATTTTAACAACTAGTTGTGCAGAGCATTATGAAGCTTTGTAGTTTTTTTTTTTACTGAAACTGAAAAATAAAATAGAGATACTAGACAAACAACAACAACAACAACAGATAAGCACTATTACACATCTAATGAGAATGAAAACTGCAGATGACAGAGCGAAGCAATACCAGAATAGTTGAAAAAAAGCAAGAAAAATACAAGCAATTTCCATAAATAAAGCAATATAGTTTAATACCCTGTAAAACAATGCTGTACATCATTTCCCCTCTCACTTTGATTGGTGTTGACCTGAAAACATGTTTTTTTCAAGTTAAAACAGTACATCATTAAGCTGTGGAAGCTGCAAAATAAGTGATTGCGTACGTACATTTGCACAACTACAACTACACTGTACAACTGAATAGAATTGTTAATTTTTACAGCTCTGGCATACTAATGTTGAGTATCTACTGCTCTTGTTTATACAATTAGTAGTAATAAATAACACAATTATCTCATTTTCTTTTGGATGAAGTTAGAAAGCTACAATAAAGTTTTTATTTGCAAGTGACTGTACTCGTTTAAAAATAAATTATACTTCCTAATACTATCTACAAAAAAAAAAAAAGTTAAATTCAAAACACCAAATTTCTACCAACTATATGTAACGTTGTTGTTTACAGTCTTGAAAGACTATTTACTGATTATAAAATACCTTCTGTTATACAGATATTATATCTGAAAATTTAATTAATTTTAATTTTTCTCCTTACAATGCCATGTTGGCTATTAACTTTCGAAAACACTGGGTAAGTTTATGGAAAAGTTCCATGAACTAAATGAACACTCTTGACTTCCATTATGAACATAAACTGATGTCATTTCCAAACTTGAAATGGAGGCAACTTCCGATTTTTTCTGTACCCCAAGCCTCTGTAGGTAGAGATACCATTAATTAATATTAAAGAGTGAAAAGTATGTGACTGGACCGGGGATCGAATCCGGGGCCTTTGGATTACCGTCTCAATGCGCTACCACTGCGCCACCCAGTCGACCGGCTTCCCAATTACACGCCTTTTCACTCTTTAATATTAATGGTATCTATACCTACAGAGGCTTGGTGTACAGAAAAAATCGGAATTTGTCTCCATTTCAAATTCTGGAAATTAGTTCTTCCGTGTGAGACACAGGAGAGTCCAAGCTGAACTAGGAGTTGTGGTACTCTCCAGGTGGTTTCGAAAGAGAACATCGACATCAAGAGTGAAAGGTGTGTGATTGGGAAGCGGGTCGAGACTGGGTGGCGCAGTGGTAGCGCATTGGGACGGTAAACCAAAGGTTCCGGGTTCGATCCCGGTCCAGTCACATATTTTTCACTCTTTAATATTGATGTAATTTACTTTACGAGAAACAAACACTGTTGCTCTAGAGTGCTATTCATATTTTATATTCTTTCGAGGAATATTTCTGAACAATGCAAACATTATTTTTTGTTTAATAATAATAATACTGATCGCCATCATCAGCAGAGCCCACCTGAAATTATTAACATGTAATAGCTTCCCCAAATGTCCTGTTTACCAAGTGGATGTCTACCTACCACCTTATGCTGAATTCCAGTATGGAACGCTTGCAACAATAAATTCCGTATCTTGTACTGTGAAATAATCTAATAATTTCTGCAAATGATAGATAATCCTTAATTCATGAAAAGAAGACTGCCTTTAGTGAACACTGGTGGTACAAGAGCTTTGAATCCTGAGACAAATTTTAAGAATCTTGAAACAAAATCTTAAAATTTAAGATTTTCATTCATTCTGAAGTTCTATGTTGACATTCTGAAGTTCTATGTTGTAAAATTAAGACAGTAATTTCTTTACGACTGACTATAATTAACAATCTTTTTTCCAAGTTGAAGTAAACAAGGACACTCGAAATTTTTGGAAAATACTCGAAAGATCCTGTCCTTAAGGATAAATGTTTCCCGTTTATAGACACTATTTTTCATATTATTTTATCAAACAAATCTCATCTTGTTATCCGTTCGATACATTATAAATGACTATCATGCATAACATAGTATAATGAGACAAGGAAAGAACAAATTCAAGACTAACGTAAAAAAACAAACAAATTCTATGGCTGCAGAAGATATATTCCTCAGAAAAGTAACATCCTGAAACAAGATTGTAAACTCACCAATAGCTTAGTCATATAATGTTTCCTTTTATTTGATTGTCGGAAAAACAAAATATAGCCGACGCTTTAAAGACAAACCGTATATGACATCTGAAAGGGAAATTCTCAAAACTGAAAGGGAGAATCGCGTGATTCTCGAAAGAAGCAATATAAATTATTCTATAAAAACCAATGTTCGGAGTGTGAAATGAAATAACTAATGTCTCTTTGTTCTTTATGAACAGAACTAATCAAAGCTAAAGTTATCCATCACAATCATCGCCAAATCATTTACCATCATAATATAACACAAGTCAGACAAATGTGACTTGTCGACAACAGTCATGAGTAGAATTTTCTAGAAGCAGAGTATGTAGGAAGCTTTCGCCTGAAGGAACATGGTCAAATTTGTGAGTATATAAGAGGAGAAAGGCATATATTTTTAATTGTCATCGAGATAGGCCAGAAGAAATGGCTGTACAAACCATGAACCATTGAAACTCCGAAGACAATCTCTTTTAGCTTCAATAACCTTTAGTTATGGAAGTTTTAAAGTAGTGCAAGGTTTCTTTTCTGGAATATCCATCACCTGTTGAAGCTCGTTAGGATAGAGTGTAATCTTACCACCACCTTTGAAAACAACGTATCCTAGTAGGATTTATTCAATCTTCCAGGATTTAAGGTTATTTTTTTAAATAAATAAATGAATAAGGTGTTTAGGAGAATAAATATTACTAGAGGAATTCAAGCGTATAATTTAAGAATATTTTTTAAAAGGAAATGAATGTGTAAGATTTATAGAAGAATAAACGTACAAAAGGAAATAAATTTATCCAGGTGTTTATGTTACTATGATATACTAATAACAGTTTGAAAAAGAAATATATGCATTGGATGAAAATTAGACATTTTATTAATTGAAAACGCTAATTTGGTAACAGCAATCGCATTGCAATGAAGTTCTACTTGAAAAGTCGTAATGAATTTCTAATTTTGAATTGTATTGAAGATATTTGCTATGGCGAATTATTCCTCTTTACACTGACAATAGATACACGCTATTTGTTTGCATGAAATCTTTTGTCTAAGAATGAAAAGAAAACATTCTAAAGCTTGACAGTGATCGTATTGCGTAATAGCTAATTAAACTAACTATATGGTCTTTATTCTACCTTACCTGCATCAGAAATCACGAACTAGAGCGGGAAACATTAACAGACAATGCGTACTGCAAGTTGGTCAAATTAGAAAGAAAAAGCTTTATTATTTTGATGAATGAAAACTTATTTTGATACGAGATAAATCCACCTAAAATAGGAAAGAATGAAAATTAGAGAGATTTTGTTCGTAAAATGGTACTTAGTTTTACAACTACATTTATCATCGTTTCTTTATAACCTCTGGAGGAACATTTTACCTTCGCGAACGGATCGCGAGTGACTTTCCATGACAAATTCCTCCATGTTGGCTTCAGATTTCTTTTCCTCAACTTTAGCCTTTTTGGCAGCAGGAGCTGCTTCTGGTTTCTCTGGAGCCGGGTTCTTCTCAGCTGGTTTTGCGGGTAATTCTTTTTCAGCTGGTTGTGTGGGTAATTCTTCCTCTGCGTCTCCTGGACCTTCTAGTTGAAGGTCGTCAGCAGCGTGTTCGGCAAGAGCAACTGAAAAAAACAAAAATATCTTATATGTATGCAAGGCTCTCAGATAAAATTAAAATCAAACTCGAGAATTGAAATAACCCGTAACTTTGAGATATAAAAATGAGAATTTAGGGAATTTAGAGTCAAGCACGTTACCCCTACACCATCTTGCCAGGTACTGGGTAGTGCATTTAGAGTACACAATCCGCTAATTTCGATATAAATTGGATTACGCATTGTCAAGATATTGCCAACAGTTACGGAATGAAAATTTTGGCGCCAGATGATTCCACAAGTATTGCTTGCATTCTGCGTGAAAGTTGTAACCTCTCAATTATAGGTAATGCCGTGGGTGTGCATAATGCAATGTACCACGGAATTGGTACCTTTACCCTATATAGCAGGCAAGAACATGGAGTCATTAAACAGACACCAAACGGTCATAGCTCAGTTGAGGGAGCATTGATTTAGCAATCGCGAGGTCCGTGGAGCGACCCCAGAGGCCGTCTATTTTAACTGAGATTTCTCCAGGAGTTTTCTTCAATTACACCAGGCAAATCCCGGGATGGTACCTACAAAGCAAACTCTGACCGACTACTTTCCAACATCCTTTCCCCCACCTTATTCCAGCCTGATTAATCCCAAGATACCTACAGGTCATAAATAAATGCAAATTTAATTATTTAAACACGCAAAGAGGGTCGTGGTATAGATAATGAAATATTTAAATGTTCTTGCTTCCTCTGTTTCTGTGTTTTCGTTTTTATTAATTTTGGAACAAACAATACAATATATTTGCAAGAATATTTGCTTTAGGAGTACTATTTCCAGATAAGTATTTTGAAATCATAAAGTCTTTGACGTCACAGGTATTTTTACCGATCAAACTCAAAAGAAAAATCTGGTTATCGCTAGACTTTGGCTTTATTCGTGAGAAACGCAGGCAGCGCCTTAACCAAGAAAAGAGAAACTGATTTCAGATTTCGATTTAGAAACCTTGATTAATCCGGTCGTTTTAAACTTTCTAAGAAGCTATAACCTTCTTTTGTGGTATTTAGGCTCTAACTACACTCAATTTCTAAAACCCGCTGGCACCTAAACGAAAGCAAATAGAGATAGAAATTAATTTTAGATTTTGGTTCAGAGATCTTGATAACATTGATGAAAATTCCAATTGTGTAGCACTAAAGTACATTTTACACTTAATTGTTCAATAAAAGTGTGCCCAGAAAAATTTATAGTTGTACGAGTACAAAAATGTCGAAAGTGTTAGCAAAGTATATTGTTTAAAAATAAATCAACTGAATAAGAACACAACTAAGATATCCTTTCGCTGAATATTTCAACTAAAAGAACTTATTATAAACTTAGAGACATGTTTACGTAGGAAGGACAATTTAATAGAAAATAATCCGTACGCTTGAAAATATTATTTATATGGAACCTCTTGAATAACTGAAACAATTCCTTTAGGGAACTACTTTTCGTCTTCAACCAGTAGGCTTCGTCAGAGAGAAAATGCCTTTTTAACATAACTACTAGTCATTTTCACTGACGAAACCGTCTGGTTGAAGGCGAAAAGTATTATAGCAAAGAAATTGTTTCAGTTATTCAAGAGGACCAAAATTAATAATATTTTCAAAGGTACGCATTTTTAAAATTCTTATTTTACTTCATATACACCAAGAACTTATAACTGAAAAATACCTTATAGTTTCAATAGTTGAAAATACACAGAAAAATTGTCGCCATGACCACGATTCGAGCCTGAATCTCCCAGATACCATCCATGTTCTAACCATTCTACTACTACGACACGATCAATTTCGTGTATATGGAACATTCCAAGCTCTTCACTCATTCTTATGCACGGCACGATTTTCTGAAAGATTCCTCAACCAATAAATTCCGCATTTTGACATCGAAACTAAATAGCTAAATTAACTGAGGTACGAGGAAGTTCCATATACACAGAAGATTGAGCCTGTCATAATAGTAGAAGAGTTCGACGCCCTACTGGGAGCAGGGAGATCCAGATTTGAGTCCTGGCCATGACAACAAATATTTTTTCTTTTTAATTAAATCCTTATAAAAGAAAACTCACCTTGTAATCCCATCCTTAGCAATTTCGACACATTAATGAGCGAAGCTTTTCGCTCCTTAACCTAGGAGCTTCTTCAGACGTACAAAGATTTTATTAAAGTAAATCTATGTTGTGATCTTCGTGTTTATGTACACGTGAATATGTGTAAGTGAAAGAAAGGGAGTAAATTGTGTTCTCACAAGGGTATTTACAGTGTCACTACCACTTCACTTAACACAGATATTTTGTATTCAACTGTTTTTATTTTTATTTCAAAGGTTGCCAGAACGTTAGAGTAAATTATGTTGTACGAGAATTGTGAATAAATATACATCATGAATAAATAAAATTATTGAATTTACTTTGTGTGTTTCGTTATAACCCTAAAATGAGTGACTTGTCTAAAGTGAAGTAGTAAATGGAATGTTATTGCCTATGTATTCTAAGTATTTCTACAATGAAAGGGGTTCAAGCTTTATGTACATTTCCCCGGTCAGTATTTAATTCTGAACTTTTTAGAATTATGTAGCAGGCTTCCAAAACAGTACTTTCTATGTTGCTGGCAGCTTTATGAATTATTCTGGAGATGCAATTTGGTGTTGCTCTGATCTCAAATTTAAAAACATGTTGTGTGCTTGAAGAGGCTAATAGGTTTAGGTGCGAAAAGCTTCGAGTATTAAAAATATCGAAATTGCTGAGATAAGTTGTGTTTTAGATACACTTGCCCTACGTGCGTATATAAAAATATCTTTCTTTAAATCCTTATACTTTAATAAAAACTGTATGCAATCCTGTCCCAGAACTAGTAGGTCTGTAAATCATCAAATACCAATTACAGATGGATAAGATCTGGTTTAATTTCTCTTTCCAACAGGTTACTGAGTTGACTCGATATCAATCGTATAATCAACTCACGTTAAAGTTGGAGTACAGATAGATTAATGAATGGATAATGTAACTACTTTTACTGCAAGCAAGCAAATCTATTAAGTATATGAACTTTGACTGTATATTCACTCATGGATTATCTGAACGAGCTTCTGTGTTACTGGTAACTCTAATGATTTGAAAGGACATTATGGTGTAAAACATCTTTGTGTTTTAATGGTACAAATCACCATTACGGCCAGTGTTCGATTAACTATAAATAACGAAGAGGGATCCTAAAGCTAGTGGTTGCTGGTAAGTTTCAACATACTACCTATTTAGGTAGAAATACAAAGATTTTATCCCTGGTTGGGATGGTATTCGGGGTCAACAACTGGGTATGAAATCCTCAGGAATCAGGGAAAATCCCCGGCACTCCCTCTGACAAATCGATCACTGATTACGACTAAGATCTTGCGAGACGTGTAAATCAGAACGATGAATCATATAAGAAGTGAAATGATGTAAAGCATTTTTAGATTTCGAGTCCGTTAACCGAGTGATTCACTGTCTATTATGCAAGTACTTTACCTATAAATTGCTATTTGACTCACGCAATAAATATCTTACTACGCAGTGTGTTTCTTACTCAGAGACACTGGTAGCATTGATTGTGAACACAGACAAAATGAACTAAAACCGAGCTGTCGTAGTAGCTCTGTTGGTAGTGCGTTGGCTTTGCATTCGGAAGGTCCTGGATTCAATTCCAACTATCCTGACTGAGGTGTCTCCAGGGATTTTCCATAGTCATACCATGCAAATGCCGGGATGGTACCTCCAAAATAGGCTCTGGCCGACTTCTTCCCACATCCTATCTCGATTTGAATCATAGAGTATAAATTAATTCAATAAAATTCAATGACAAAAACCGTTTGATTAGAAGTTTTCGCAAAATTTGTTGAACTGCGTTCTAATCAACTGAATTGAATAATTATAAGTATGAAATGACATTTATGTCAAACAATTCGCATAATTACTGCTTATATTTCAAGACTAGCTGAACTGCTAGTGCGTTTTACGTGGTGGAGATAGATAAGTAATGAAGATAATACATTCTATTGTTGCTGTTTCTACTACTACTACTACTACTACTACTACTACTACTACTACTACTACT
>JAGDQP010009198.1:0-12854 GCA_022664845.1 Lepisma saccharinum
TCTTCAAAATTATTATGTCCCATAATGAGTGTAGTATCGTCCATGTACAATACCGGCTGGACCGACGTCGCATAAGGAAGATCATTCATGTAAAGTACAAATAGTAGTGGACCAATAATGGAGCCCTGTGTTATACCTCTCCATTCAAAACCTAATAGTTTGATAGTTTGTTATTTACCTCTACAGCCTGTTTACGATCCAGTAGATATGATTGTATAAGACTTAAGCTCTACCCATTTATACCACAAAATTTGAGTTTTTCTACCAATAATCAGTGTGAAATTGAGTCAAAAGCTTTACTCAAGTCTAATAAAGTAACATATGTTATTTTTTTCTTCAAAGCTATTTAGGATCTCATCAACTACTTTTTCAATTGCGTCAATTGTGCTATAACCGGAATGGAAGCAATCTTGACAGGAATTTATTTTCTGTGAATTCAGAAATTCGCGTAATTGGTTTACAACATAGAGTTAGGAATATAAATAGAGGGAACCATGGGCTGTTTTGTTGGAGAGGGGAATGAAGCCAAGAGACAGAAGGGACGAGGCATTTCGGCCATATTGACTGGCCCCATATTTAAAGACCCTCTTTTCCGAGTATTGCCTCTCTGAGGTGCCCTTATTCTATTATTGAAAAAAGCCAATCCTCACAGTATTCGGTCTAGAGGGACTCTAATGGGGCCACACAAGATGGCTGCTGATGAACCGGAATTTGGTTTCATGTGACATCATGTATATTCTCTCTATTTTCATCCTAACTCTATGGTCTACAATAATAGTTTCGCAGATCTTAGAGAAAATCGACACCAGGGTAATAGGTCGATAATTTTCTGGTAAAGACATTACCCTTTTTATATAATGGCATTATAATATAATTTTTTAGTATTTCCGGAAATTTGCCATATAGACTAGATCTATTCATTAAAACATCGAAATAAGGGGCAATTATAAGTCAACAATATGTTTTAATAAAAAGGCAGACATACCAAATGCGTCCTTCGAATAACGACTTTAATTTCTTAGTAGCAAGGATTATACAGTTAGGGGATATATTTTGAAGCTTAAAATTACCATGAGATGCCGAACCCTCAATTGGAGGATTTGAAGCCTAATATGTTGATTCGATTATTTTTATTACATAAATCACGATTAGAATCCACCATCTTTGTAAAATATTCATTGTAAAATCAGCTGGTATATCAATATTTTCGTTGTTTTACTTTTGTCGTGCTTCGTTATTTATTATTGACCAAGAATTTAAGTTTTTTGTTTGGATGCCTCGATTATTTTATTATTATACTGAATTTTAGCTTTTTTCATTTCTTTTCTATATATTTTCTTTAGTTCCCTTTTTCACTTGTGTATACCAATAGTGCCTTCTTTATCTTATGTAAACACGGAGTAAACCAATAATAGGTCTTAAGTTGTGTTTTGTTCTTTGTGAACTTGCGTTCCAGCGGACAGTAAATTTGAATTTCCATGTGAATAGTTTCCACAAAGAGTTTCCATGCGGTGTCAACGTCCTTATATTCATTTAAAATAGTTTCAAAATCCATTAACATTAAATAGTTTCTAAAATCCATGATGTTTCTAACATGCAGTCTTCTAAAGTATATCAATGTCGATATATCTGTGTCGATATTTGTTTAAAAAGACGATTCATAAACAACCCAAAGGGTAAAGTGATCAGTTATATCCGGAGCTATAGTGCCACATTACAACTTAGCTGATGTTTTATTTGCAATTAAATTATCCAAACAAGCATTATTTCGTGTGGGTAAAAAGTTTTTATAAGACCAATTTAGAGAGTTTAAAACATCATTGGTTTTTTTACATTGACATATTCCAGTTTCAGAATGTCAATATTTATATCTCCAACAATTAGGAGTTCAGATTAATAATATCTTGAAACTATAGCATAAAGATTTTCCATTTTATCATAAAATATATCAATATTGGAGTCAGAAGTTCTATACGCACTATTACGATTAACCTAAGATCCTTAAATCTAGTACCAACAACTTCGAAGTCCTTAGGTAGACATAATGGAGACATATCAATATTCACAGACGTAAAATTTAAATAATTTCTCATATATAATGCAACACCACCATAATTGCAATCAGGTCTGCTATAAACATTCAGTACCCTATAATTAGTTGGTTTAAATAGATCCATTTCATCAGCATTTAACCAGTGTTCATTTATGGCAAGCAGTTGCATAGGGAGGTCATTTAAGAATATGTCGGTTTCACCAATCTTATTCCTAATTGATTGAACATTTATGTTTAAAATCACAAGATAGCCATCCATGCACTTAACCTTTACATTACATTTACTACCTCTCAAGTGCGATATAAAGTGATCAAGATTTACTGAGGGATTAATAGCTGTATTTGATTTAAAAATCTGCAGTGTATCTACATAGCTAGTTTCCCTAAGTTTTTCACATAAAGGGTATTTTATGTTTTCTCATGTTATCGAAATTTGCATTTATTTGTTTAATTACAGCAACAAGTCGCTCACACATGTACATTTTCCCCAGGTAATTTAGAAGCAGATCATGATTCGAATGGAATCTTCTGCCGACACCTTCAATATCAATTACCCGTAAATATTTGCTTTTGTTTTCTAGTTCGTTGATTATACTATTTACCTTACTTATTTCCACGTTAATAATTGACAATTTCGGTAAATTATAACGTGTAGGAATTGCACACACTATTATTCTTTCATTTGAGTGTTTGACCAAGTACTTCTTTAGTTGTTTTAAAAATGTATCCGCATTATTGCGATAAATATAATTTGCACCAGCTATGATTATCTTTATTTGATTCATGTTTTCTATTTTACGGTAATGTATGTAAGTGGACACTTTTGTATCCAATATTACATTTGAAATTGCATTTGGTTTAATTAAACCCAAGACATTTTTCGCTCCTAAACTCTTGAGTAACGGAGACAACCCTTTCCCGTGACTATCTGCTAGTATATTTACATATACTTGAGAAAGAAATATTGGGTTTATAATCCTACTATCCAAGTTATTATTAAACTCTGTTTGTTTCATTTTTGTCTTTTTAGAGCTCATGTCTGTTTTATTTTGACTTACATTATTTTGGGAAATGTTTTTATTCTCCTCACTTTGAATAAGTATGGGTTTGGGTTTGAAGCCACAGTACGTCACCTGAACTTTAAATTTTGCCCCTACCTGAAAAACATCTGCAGCCGCCCACGAAAAGGCGGTTGTCTATTGTAACTGTTAAATGATGCCTTCGACCTTCTCCACAAAGTTTAAAGCTGCCTTATTGGGAGAGAGAATACATTTCTCATATTCTCGCCATCATCACTGTTACTTAGATGGTAGGAATTACCCCACAGGGTATTTCCATTGCTATAGCTTACGTCGGGAATGATATTTCCGTACGAAATAAGTCACAGATTCATAAATCGGAATGTAGTAATGCTAAGTCATAAGAATATATTAATTTCGATATAACCATTTATGTTTTGCTACAAAAATCATGGACATGTATGGAGTGAGCAATAGCAAACGAAGACAGGTAAGAAAAAAACATATAGGGTAATGTGAAGGAAAATGAAAGTAGATATTTTCAAGAGTGGACCGAGATTGTGAAGTTCGTCAGGCCCTTGGACTTGTGCCTGATAGCAAGGATTAATTATACGTTTTGGCCAAATATAAGGAAGGCTACATCGGTAAGTGCAACTGTTTAATACTGGATCATTATATTCTGAATTAAGAGTTTCACCTTTCCTACAGAGCAAGGGTGTATAGATTTCTAGTCCACCATATATTATTGCATTAAGAAAGTTTTATTCTTCTCACAACAAGAGCGTCGATGGGAATAAATAGCATTACGTATGTATTTAGTAACGCTATTTTGTTATATCTATCGTTAATAGCTTACCTTTCTTTTCCTAAATCATTAATACATAGGGCGGTCTACTTCCTCATGTTACTGTTAATTGGATTTCTACGATTTTACTGTAATTGGAACAAATTCTGAATGTCCTTTGGATATTGCCTCTAGTGTTTTGGATCTGATTTGGAGTGACTAGAAACACTAAGCCCAGTTAAAGAAGGCTTAAACTAATATAATTTATGCTAACCCAATTGAACATAACCTTCACTGTCTTGTTATCCATTGAAGTGTAACAGGTTATCCATTATCGGATAAATATGTTTAGTGTACGGGCATTAGTTTTCAGTCATTTACCAAGAAAATAGTGACTGGATAAGCTTTAAATGTGGTCAGCTAATTTTGTGCTACTATACGAATGAATTTCTCCCAAGAAATTCATGCACGCCCTTGATGCAATGTTAATTGAGCTAAGCCAGGTTAGTTAAAGTTAGGTTAGATAGTTTTGATATAACGACGTGATATTTTTGTTCATATGCTGACGTGTCCGCCATGTGGCGGAGAGATATTAAGGGATGAGATTTCGCTTTCTACACCGTTACGTGCTTCTAATCATGACGCCATTCGTAAAACTTTGGTAAACTTTATTTTTATATGGGCCAGTCTGACGCCTTTCGTATTCACACTTCCTGTGATGTGCACTACCGGAGTGCCCAGCCGTTGCAGTGTGTTTTCAACATTTTAGGGCCTTTAGGTAATGATTACACCAAATGGATGCTGATGAGATGAACTGGTGGAATGTGAAAACGGGAGAACCCCGAGAAAATCCACGCACTCGATGTTTGTCCACCTCAAAGTCCACATTACATTAGAAGAGACCACTGTACTGCAGCCTTCTTTGCGTAATAATATAGTACTATGCATTTGAGTTACTTCTGTTACTAAATGTCACTTTCATGACTAAATATCTGTTGGTTTTCACGTTCTGAATACCTTGTTACAATCAGACGGTTCTACCGATTTAAAACTTTTTCCAATGGGTTTTCGCAGTAGCTGATCGTTCTACCATAAATTTAGATGTAACGTTATGTTCGTTACCGCGGGTTAGAGCAGGTTAGGTTAGGCTAGGTTACATTAGATTTTTATAACTTTTTTTCCAAATGCTGAACATTTACATTCTACTTTAGGTTCAGTTATAGGTTGGTTGCGTTACGTTAAGTTAGGTTGGTTAGGTTAGGCTACTTAATGATAGGTTAGGGTAAATATATACATATTAGTTCGAAATTTACCTTAATATTTTTGCTACATTCATTTCTACACTTTATTCATTATCACCCAAATGTAACTTTCAGAATCTATTTTTTGTACCAATACTTAATATTGTATTTAACCTGTAAATTTTTCATTTGGTAGAACCGTCTACCAAAGTAGAACCGCACCTAGTTTCTGTTCTATGCACGACATGGTACAAATTATTACTGCACTGAATACGCAAATACATTTTCAGTCAGTTTCTGATACTTCAAAAGTTCAAGATAGGAACAACAGCTGACTGGTACGTTTGGTCACGTGACTTGTGAAAACAAGCAGCAGGTTACTAGTGGTGATTTTTTTGAGAAACAGTTTAAAATATTTTAATTCTCTCATAGCCTACTACTTAATACTTCAAATAAAAAATGTTTCAGAATAGCCTTTCGGAGCGGGGAAGGGGCGTTATTTCCAGACCTTTAAGGAAACTTTTTTTTTTTCGGGAATATGAGGGTATTTCCATATGTTATATTCATTATTATTGTTATGAACTTTTCGTCGTCGTAATTTTCGTTCTCTGGACGAACACACCCAGTCTCATCTACCCTTGAAAGAAACACTGATCAAACGCAAAGTTGTATATTGAAGAAGGAAATGGAAAATATGATTTGCCCTCCGGCTCGAAATTGGGTCAAACCAGTTTCCAAGCATAGACCCGGCGACCCGTTTCAGCTTTGGTGATAGCGCCAGAGGAGGGAAAGAACACTCTTTGCTGGGTATATCTGCCCCCTTCCTGCAAGCTCCATAAATTGTCGAAAGTGCGCATATGACAACATACTTCAGTAAGAATATTAACATGTTTCAAGTTTCCTAAAGGCCTTGAAACTAAATTTTAATTCAAATTAACACATTTTTTTTTCTTTTTTTGCTCCTTGGAAACTCCTTTAATTGTCTTAAATGGTGGATATATTTTCTGTCGCATATGACAACAAGAGAATTATACTTAAGAGATACATTATTTGCTTTTCAGTATTTTCGTGGGGCTCGCATCATACCAAGATATGATAGAAATCAGGCTGTGATAGATACACCCTTCCTTTGAAGAACACCTAGCACACGTATTGCAGAATTACGGAATATGCATGTTTTTAATGGAGTAGGTTTGAAGTTCTAGACGAAAGCATACTGCATACGCTGTACTGTAGTTGATAATATTGGAATTCATCCACAAGGGAATAGAAAATACCATATTAAGAGCAGTAGCCCCGTAAGAAACTTCTCTGGCCCCTGGTAAATGAAACAAAAGAAAGAACAGGACTCTCGTGTAATTTCTGCAATTTTTATGCAAATGGTAACACTGCACTATACTACCACATATCGTCTGCGTGCGTGCATTTGTGAGTAAGTACGTGGGTGTAGTGAAACCATGGCATGTGTTGAGCGCGAAATTCAAAATATGAATGAATCCGAATGATCACCTTCTCGGTATTATCGCAAACAAGAGAAAGGGACAGCTCTTCAGTTAAGCAAAGTAAATTGTCATCAATGTGTACACTCGAGTTAAAGAAAAATGTGCAGATAAAACTGCTGAAGAAATGGTTAGGTGTATATGTATGTGAAACCAGTGGTAATCCGAACAGGCAGTGACTTCGATTCCGATGATATGGATGGAATTGAAGAACTCCAGAAAATCGTGAGTTTGACATTTTCTCTGCAGTTAATAGTAAAGTTCATATAGCCGGAAAGAACTTGAACAACATAACGTAGCCTTTGTTTTGCCGGGTCGTTGCTGCTTCACTCACCGCCAAAGTTTAAAGTTGCGATGTACTGTAAAATAAATCTTATTTTTAATTTATTGTGTGGGAGGGTAATTGCTCGTTGTGCTTCTGTTTATGATTGATCTTTCCTGGTAGACATAATAATCGTTATACACAAGTTTTACTGCTTTGTAAAGTTTGAAGATAACATTATTTGCTGAGTTTTGCAGTATTGCTATATTCGTATTGCATTTCAAAGATTCTTATTAATCAATCGAAATGTGTAAGCAAAATGGTGTCTTTGCTCTCGGGTTTTAATTGTGATGATTGCAGATAAATCACGTGCAAATTTCCAATACATTTATTTCCGTTGTGATGTCTTCATGAACAATTGAAAACAAATATCTATCCAAGAAACATATTTTGCTTTAGCGACAGGAAATGGACGGAAATCACCACTGCGCACCTATCAGCTGAGACCCCGAGCAGCGAAAGTCAAAACCAACCAAGCAGACGATGCAAACCACACACACACACACAAAGACACGCTTACGTAATACCTTGGCAAAGGTCCGCGAGCAAGTTTCATGGTGCAATTTCATAGCGAAATTGTACGTATACACATTAACTTTTAAATGGGGTGTTCGCCGTTGCCTACTGGATCGCCATGTGTCACCTTTCCCCTACTTTCCACTTTATGTAAGGGAAAAGTAGCAACAGTAATTAATAAGAAATAAAGCTATTCCATACGAAAGCAACATAGTCCTCAACCCAATCCTTTCCGATTTCTTTAAATTTGGAGAGTTGAAACTACTCATGGACCTTAGTGTAACCGAGTCACATAGCTTTGCGCCGCAATGTTTATATAGGCTTTATGATACTGTGTTTATGTAGTTTCGCTTTTTAACACGTAGGTATTCAAGATATGGAGCGCATGGTATTTAAGTTTACTGCCTGTATTCCTTCTTTAGTGATGTGACGAATGAGTGTTTTTTTTTGTCTTTTGATGTCATAACATATTCTTTGAGGTATCGTGACAGTTGGTACATATGCATATATATGTTTATATTCTTTTTGAAAAATTTTGTTATTATTCACTGTAAGTTATGTCAAGTATTTTGATAACGGGCGATTCCTAAAATTTGAGACTAAATATGATTCAGTATGAAAATTTTAAAAATGAGAAAAAACTTTATATCAATTTATTATGGTCTCCCGTACATAATGAACCAACAGAAAGAACATAGATTAATTAATTCTTCCAGTGCGTCGAGCGTAATCCAGTTTTTTAGGTACATTATCTGCTATCTGCTGTACGAGATCCAAGTCTACCTTTATCAAACCATACTGTATTCTGTTTAGAAGACTCTCTTCATTTTTGGTTTCCCACCCGTCCTGGTACACAAACTCATCAAGAATTGTCCAAAATTGTTCAATGGGGCGAAGCTCCGGAGCGCAAGGTCGGTTATCCTGCTTGACAAAAAAGGCTATCCTTCCATCGGTTAAATATGTTACCACTGATTTCGCATAGTGAGATGAGGCAAAAGCAGGTCAAAAGACATAATAATTATCATCAGAATGGTACTTTTTGATAAATGTAGTAAGTCGTTTCTTAATGCAATCATTTAACTACACTCCTTCATTAATTGCCATTCGTGAAGGTAAAATGGCTAACCATATGAAGATTTTTTCTCAAATTTGAATTTAACATCTTCAGGGGCTGTGCCATAATCAGTCGAGTAATCCTACGTTTTCAATTTTATTCGAACGCTTAAAAGTAAAATAATTTTCGTTATCAAGAATAAATTGTTTTCCACGAAATTTCCCCATCAAATGTCTGCATCTTGGTCGAAGGTATTGTTCCTGCTGCTCACTTTTATCCGCATTTTTCATTTGTTCTTAAGAGTTTTACTATATAAAACTGGCTGCATTTGAATTTTTTTAGCCAACATTCTCGTTGACTTTCCAGATTTGTTGTTTACTTGTGGCTTAAATCTACCAATGTTGGTTTCGTTGATTACGGCTGCTCTCCGACAAGTTCCTTACTTCAGATTGGGTGATATTCCTTTCTTCCAACGATGGATATAGCGATATATAGTTGTTTTAGGCACATTTTCGTGTGTAAATTGATCTACGATAATTTTCTCCCTTATTAATATGATTGTCGCACAAGGCGTATGCTCAAGATATCAGTCCTTTATGATTTTTGGTGCAATATTCCTCTTATAAATTACTTCACTCAAACAAAACTTCGGCGTGTTTAAAGATGATGGAAGCAGCTAATCACGTGTAACATACAAAAATAAGTACAAATATTCGCGAATTATATAACAGGTAGTCATCAGGGCCAAATTTTAGGAATTACCCGTTAGGACCACGAGGCATGTAAACTAGAGAGATCATACAATATACCTGTTGGCTACCTTCACTATACTGCTGGCGTTTTATTTTACCCCTTATGTTTAAAGTCGAGCCGAGTCTAAAGCAACTTATTAAAACGAAATTTGCATCACATAAATTATTTCCCTTCTATTTCGAAAACGAATCATTTCTCGAGCAATTAAATGATAGCCACATACTAATTCAATATATGTAGTATATTTCTAGACTTCTCAAACAATTCTACTAATTCTTAATATTCTCATCAGGAAAAGTTAAAATCAAATACATATAATCCAGGCTTATAAAATAATCTCGACGGTATCTCCTACAATATATAACTGCTTGTTTACATTACTGTCAATCTGAAACAAAGAACAACCTAATTTGTAGCATCTTGTTAAAAGACTATTTCCATAATTATAAAATCCTTTTCGCCCACTTCTCCATCCACTTCCCCTATAGTGAATTATACAATTATCATCGTTAAACTGCCACAATTCTTCCATTTTGCCTTCCTTTTATGTGTTGTTAAACTATATTTCAACCCTTAATACCTTTATTAGGAATATACATTATGAAACCAAATCTTTCCAACTGCGTGTAATTTCCAGACCTTTCTTTCACTAATACTGTTCCAGATATATTCATCCTAGATCTTCCTGATCTTTACTTAACATCTTCATCACAAACCGTTTCGTTACAATCTAACGCCAACTCGTAACCCATCTGCCTTATCCTATCCTCTCCGTCTAACTTCTTTTCCTCACTATTTGTAGCTTTACTCACTGCTTTTCTCTTTCGCTGCTTCTTCTTCAACATTACCAACTTATCATTCATTAGTTGATCCTTAGCCTTTTTTTTTTTACTTTTGCCCGTACCAACCTTCTTCTCTAGCTACAAGTCTAAACTGCTTTCCATCCATTGTGACCCTATCTTTCTCTCCATCGCGTTCAAACTCGTCAATTCATCTTTGTTAATCATTAATTCCTCCTTATTAACTATCTTCACATAGGCAGGAATTTCTCCTATCTCGGTTATTTCGCTTTTCTCGCCTTCCTCATTCGCTCTTATCCTCAAAGCTACTTGAACCAATGTTAGATTATCTGTGCTGTTTCTTAAAGTCTCTGTCTGACATTCTTTGTTTTCTGTAGACATAAGCTCTTTTCATACATTCCTGTCTGACTACTCATATCCGTGTTTATTATGTGTCGATTCCTCCCCTAAATTAGCAACTCTATCATCTCGCTTGAAATCCTGTGCTTGACTCTCATTGATAACTTGTTCTAAATCGCCAAAATCACTCAACAGCCTTATCTCCCATCCTGGTAAAATCGTAACCATCCTGGTTTGCCAATTATTCCTTGGGCCATTGATATATCCGTTACCATGAATTCTAACTATAACATTCTTTGCTTATAATTCAAATGTTGACCAAGTGTTCCGAAAACATGGATCATCGACTGATTAATGAAGTATAAGGTAATGGGATTATACGAGGGTCGTTCAGGGAAAAATTCACTATGTTGCCAAAAATATTTTTCTGAGGGTAAAGACAAAAATTATGTTACACCAAGTAGCATGGTCTTTTCTCACTTTTCAACATAATTTGCAACGTGGCACAAGCATTTGTCCCATCGTTGCACGAGCTTTTGCTAACCATTTGCAAAAAATCGGGGTCCAGCCCGATGGAAATGTTCCAATCATCGGCTGCTTCACGAACCTTGATTCTTCGGATGGACAACATCAGTGCATTCACTTTGTCAACCAATGTTGCGTCACTGACGAGAGACGGACCACTGGGCCGATCTTCATCGAATATGCTTGTTCGTCCTTCAGAAAACATTTTGTACTATTTGAACTGACATTGCAGAGTCTTCACAAACAACAACCAGCTTCCTGTGGATATCGATAGGAGCAAGACTATTTGCCCACTCATACCGGATCACTGAACAAATCCCTACTTTACTCCACATCTCCAACACAAACTGTTCAGTCATGACTCACTAATCTTTACGGCCAGAGCACGTTTCTCCGTGCATGAATCACACAAACTAAGCGCCGTGCATGCGCGGTAGCTCACACGAACATTGCAGTATGTGGTAAATGTAGCTGAAAGACGCAAGAACACATTGTTACTTTCATTTCAATTATCAGTCTAGTACTTTCTCCAAAAAATAGGAAAACTTTTTCCTCGAACGGCTCTCGTAATTCACATATTTCTGATATCCTAATACTTCGATTAATTGACATGGAATCAAATTTTAAAATGATCCAGTATCTAAAGTGAATATACTCTTTATTGAACTGATCTGCACTTCCACTATAGGCATATTCGATTGAGTAGGATTAGGAACTGATGTTTCCCTACTTTAATTTATTGTTAACAAACCACCAACGCATATTGATTTCATACTCTCTGCCCTTTCATCTTCCATCGTGGACTTCTCTTCCGAATCCTCCAATGCTACAGATTTGATATTCCTCTTCCAACAGACAACGACTAAATCACCCATCTGATGACATGTGTAGCATATTTCATTAATCGCTCTGCACCTATCCCTATCATGCAGTCGATTACATCATAAAACAGTTTCGACACCCCTACTTTTCGTCCTGTTAATCTTGTGCTCTCTTGAACCTCCACCGGTCTGTAACGCTCGATTTTGTACATCTCCTGTCATACTGGACGAAATTGGTTGATTACTTGGCCCTCCAGATTAACTTGCTACACCAAAGAGGCTATTCTATAGCTCTAGAAAATGTTAACTTATGTTCAGCTAATAGTTTTTCTATAACCGCATCATTTGCCAAACCTAATACGAACTGATCTCGTAGCATTCTATCTATGAAATCACCATATTCGCACTTAACCACTTTCCTTTTCAACGCTCTCGCAAATTCAGAAACTGATTGAAGACTTGCTTACTTCAGCAAATGAACCTTGTATCGTTCCACTATCTCAGTGGTTCTTGTACCGAAATTTTCCTTTAACTTGTCCCTGATTTCCTTAAAGTCTTGTTCGCCAACGTTCTGGCACAAGAAACTCTTTTATTGCCTCGTCAGCTTCAGACACTATTGCAGCAAGTAATGAACATTTTCTCATCCGAGATCTGTTGTGCAACACAAATGTGCTCAACCTTCTCCAAATAGCTTTCAACATTTACCTGATGAATATGAAATTGTTCAAATCAAAAAAAGGAAGTCATCATTTTCTGACAATCCTATTCGATTGCCCCAAATAAGATCTTGCCGAGATTATATTCAATTTAGAAGCAGAGCCGTTGTATTTCGAAAATGGAGCATTTCTCGTAAAACTAAAACTCACATCACCAGAAAATTAATTAAATAAATGGCAGTCAATATATGCACTATATATATATATATATATATGAGCTCCTGCGTAGCCTAGTTGGTAGCGCACTCGACTTCAGTGCGAGCGGTCCCGGGTTCGATTCCCGGTGGGGGCTAAAAATTTCGGTGTTGACCCAGCATCGTGAGGACAATTGGGGAGCTGCTGTGAATAAAATACAGTGCCGTCTGGTCAGCGTGGGGGTAGTAGACAAACTGCTCCCTTCGGGAAGAGGCCT
>JAGDQP010009198.1:13254-40250 GCA_022664845.1 Lepisma saccharinum
CTATTAGTCCTTAATAATGTCATCATGAAAAGCTAAAATTTAATGCATATAATCCAGGTTTATATAAAATAACTATCTCGACGATATCTCCTACAATATATTATTTATTGTTTATATAATATTCAATCTGAAACAAAGAACAACCTAATTTATAGCATCTTGTTAAAATATTATTTCCATCATCAGAAAATCATTTCGCCCACTTCTGTAATTCTTTTCCAGGTTTATAAGGGATTCAAACAGAACGTTTCTGTACGAGGGACGGATCTTCTGGTACGTAGTCTCTATCCTCGCTTTAACAAGGAATTCTCACAAAAAATGTTTCTTTATGCGGAATGGATCTCGTGGTTCGGTAACCTCTAGGGATAGAATTTTGGTAGTGATCCCTCCAAGAGAAATCTCAATATTCGTGATAAATGCAGGTTCATGGACTATTTGATGCGTGACGAAGATTGTCTCTTGCGTTCAGCAAGATCGTGTCACATTTTCCTGCTTCTCGTACTCCAAGTGTCTTCGTTTAGAGACCCAGTTACTGAGGCGTCACCAAAGTAAACTTCTCAATTATACGCACAGTGACATAAAGAAATTACGAGACTCAATTAGAGACATCCGTGGAGCTTAGTTAGAGGTGTTGTCTCTTTTCCTGAGTTTTCATTCGTATTTGTCAGCACTCGGGATTATGTCGAAGTCATCATGTGCAAGGAAGAAGTGAGCCTCAAAATCCCTCCACTGAAGAAGGGAGATCTATAAATGTGGAAGTAGGGGAGAGAATTAAGGAGGCAAGTTTGACGGTTATCTCTTACCATGAAACAGATGCTCATGAACTTAATGGCTAAATAACAAGAACTGAAACATCAACAGAAAGTTTCAAATTACGAAATGAAACAGCGTCAAGAAGTTTCAAGTAATGAAGTGAGAAGTAAACTGGAGGATTGCAGTAACGAAGGGAATATGTAGAATGTAAAAGTGTAAGCGAGATGTGAAGCTGTAGTCAAAGAAGAGGCATGCAATAAAGAAGTGAAACGACTGGAAGAGTCCAACAGTAAAATACGTAACGAAATGAAACAGTGACTGGAAGATTCCAGTAACGAAGTGGAACAGCGCCTAGAAATTTGCAGTAACGAAATGCGACAGCAATTTGAGGATTCGATTAATGATGTAAAGTCGAGGCGAAATTTGAAGTCCTCTGTCCCGAAATGAAACCAAAGTTCAAAGTGTGTTGCCAGGAAACGAAACCCCAGGTAGAGGAAACTAATGAGAAATTCGAAGAATTCTCCAAAGTTTTGAAGATGGAGTTAGGAGAGATGATGACCAAGTGAAAGGATGGAAAGCAGCGGTTTGGAAGGAAATGGGGGTTGTTCAGAAGAAACTTGATGTCATTCAAGGCGACCAGCTCCTCTTGCAGACCAGAGTTGGAGATCTGGAAAAAATACCTCCTGACGAGTCGACGAGCTGGCCTAGCAAGTCCGAGAGGCTGAAGACAAGATGGAAGAAACAATCAGCATGGAGTCTCGAGAGTTCGAAGACAACATGCTAGAAAAATAACCGTAAAGTCTCGAGAGCTTACATCTAATGTAATGCAGAACGCAACTGCCATGCTGACGGTGAGTGTCGACGAAGTGGAGGATCGTTGCGATGAAGCGTCGAGAAAAATGGTCGGAGAGCATGAGATCAGAACGTTCAAGCTGAAAGATAGATTACGAACCGCTGCTAATAGGTTGGCACAGCACATTGAATTTGCTCGGGACCCTCAGTGGGTTGAGCCAGCACACGGGAATCCTCGATTGTCAGAATACTGTGGGAAACATCATTCATGGAGCACGTCCTCAGACAGTGATGAGGAAATGTACTCAAAACATCAGAATCTATACATGTCGGTGCTATATGCCCTGTTCTCCACGCACATATTTCCATATTAAAAATATTGCAAGTCTTGAATGCACAAGGGAAAGGAACGGTCCAAATGCGGAATGTTCTCAAGAAGGAAGGCTGCGTTCATGCACGAAAGTAAAACAGGTGCTCCAGTCGGAATGAGAAAGTGGCTTCTGCGACGAAAGTGACAGAACGAACGAATGTGGATCCCCTAAACCAAGGAGGAGGCACCGTCGGAATTGGACATGTAGTGCCCTAGTGGAAGCCCTAATCGTTGGTGCACGGAATAAAATATATTGGCAAGAGATCATAGATCGCAAAACTCCACATATAATTACAAGATCAGTCTATTCGAGATTAAATAAATTAATGGCTCGAACATGAAGTGTTCTCACAGGAACAGGCTGCGTTCTTGTACGAAAAAGGAAGCAGGTGTCGCAGTTAGAAGAAGACAGTGTTATTTCGAGAGAAGTGATAGTACGAACCAGTGTGGATCAGCAAAACCCTAGAGGAGATGTAGTCCGAACTCGACACGTAGCAGTGGAGACTTAAGTGGAGTATTGAGATGTCACCCTAGGAGTTGAAAACAAGAGTCTTTTCCGGAGAACAACTGTGAAAAGTTAAGTAGAAGTTTGGGCAATATACTTGACAGAAATAGCCACGGATATTTTCTCATGACGTTGATGCTGGAAAATCCCAGCTAATGGTAGGAATCATGCACGAGGATATGAGAAGAAAGTCGTCAGACAAAGGAAGGTCCCATAGACGTAGCCAAGGCATCGATCTGAAGGAACGGTCTGACGGCCATTGTCGTTCTGAAGCACCGCGGACGGAAGAGTACCGTATTGCCACAAAAAATCATGTCTCCTTTTTTACTAAAGGACTAGTTGATGAACCATCAACGAGGACCTGAGGATGGAGTCTCGAATGCTTGTTTGAGGAACAAGATATGATGATCAACATAACGTCAGAAGGAAAAAATGAAAATGTAGTTGACTGGATTTCTTACTAACTCACGTAGGAAGTTGTGATAACATTGATCCAATAAACGATATAAATTATCTGCATGTCATCCTCGAAGACTAAATTTGAAGAAGATTCCATTGACCATCTGATTCAAGATTCATATGATAACTGTCAATCTCCGACTACACATTAAATTTTTAATTGAAGGTCAGATGACGGAAGTTATGGCGGATGTAAAAACTGCAATTTGAACTCAGGCATATACTTGCTTGTTTAAACTTTGGGAAAAAGTTATATCGCAATGTTCCTACTTAAATGTCCCTCACGGGATGTAATAGGTAGAGCTGATGTAATACACGGGAATAGCCCATAACTAGTTTTTATATAAATATGTACAAGTTCCCGAAGTTTAACAAAAAGACCGTCCGGTACCGACTTTTTATGTACAAATGTTTTAGTTACAACGTAACTATCATGATCTACTTCTGACGTATTATCGTCTCAGGTGATAGGTTTAATGTGAGGACCACCATGAATGGATGGGTGCTTAGAAGGAGGCCCCGCTAACAGGCACAGCGAGGGCCAGGAATTTGCTACGATTTCAAGCAAATCGAGAGCTGACGAGTGTCTAGGTTATTGGGCTAGAAGGAGACATTGTGGACCAAGCATCCAAGAACAGGTAAATGGAAACACACCAGTCCAGACAACTGGATATGCAGGAAGGTGTTCCACTCCAGGCAACTGACAAGGGACACTTCATATCTCGGCGAGACCAAATATGACTTTGTATGTCGATAGATGACCTAAAGAGAAGTGCATATACAAAATTTTACTTCAAAACTGAACAGGGAAAGAGAAGGGAACCCGAGAAAAATAAAGTGTAGAGCGCAAGTGTACTATCGTAGCGGGATGGGAAAAATCTCATTGCAATAAAAATGTGGAAGGAAGTGCACCCTAGTGGGTACTGATGAATACTAGGTAGGAAGAGCTTTGCGTCACAGAGGATATCCATTTGCGATATTGCAACTTCTGTCAAAGTTTGAAATAGGAAGGAGGTCATGTGATATATCAATCTAGACTGAAATTTGACTGGAAATGCATTGATAGAGTTAGTTTTGTGCTGACGTTAATCCGGTGAGAGATAACATGTAAATTTGACGTGGAAAGTGGTGGAAGCAGAGGTTCGTCAACATGCTAGTATGTGTGAAAATTGCAAGGAGTGGAAACGAAAGTTTGACGAAGACAATCTGTGTTTGTTTGAAAGGTTGCCAGTAGCAGTAAGTGAGTCAGTCAGGCAATCAGTGAGTGAGGCAGTGCATTGCTAGTTAGCCTTGCCATGTCTGCCGAGTGCTTTTCACGCGGCTTAATAGTCTAATGATGAATGGACGTCCAAGTTTGTGACCGTTCGTTTCGTCAAAACCAAACGAACTTCTTTCTGAACAAGTTCGTGCGTGTGGGCAACCCACCCAGTCTATTTTCCAGCCTCCCGAAATGGCACTGGTTCAATTGCATATTGTGTGTCACATACGTGTTTAACCCAAAATACATTCGTCCAGGGTCAGCACTGTCTATAGCTTTACACTGACATTGATAAGTTGTTGGACGATGGCCGTTCGTTAGTGTGTTGATATTAACAACCTTTCATACAAACACTGATTCCCTTCGTCAAACTTTCGTTTCCATTCCTTGCAATTTGCACAGTTACTAGCATGTTGACGAACCTCTCCTTCCACCACTTTCCAAACCAAATTTACATGTTATCTCTCACCGGATTAACGTTAGCACAAAACTAACTGTATCAATGCATTTCCAGTCAAATTTCAGTCTAGATTGATATATCGCATGACCCCCTTCCTATTTCAAACTTTCACACAAGTTTCAATATGGCCGCTTTCAAGATGGTGGTCATGGTGGATATCCTCTCTGACACATAGCTCTTCCTACCTAGTATTCATCAATACTCACTAGGGTACCCTTCCCCCATTTTTATTGCAATTAGCTTTTCCCATCCTTTTATATGGTACACTTGTACTCTACACTTTATTTTTCTCGGGCGTCCTTCTCTTTCCCTGTTCAGTTTTGCAGCTAAAATTTTGTATATGCACTTCTTTTTAGGTCTTCTATCGACATACAAAATATCATTATATTTGGTCTGCCTGAGATATGACGTGTCCCTTGTGAGAATGGTTTAGAGGGAGAGGAATGATTACCCGATCGAGAGCGAGTGATGCCTGTTGACTTGATATCTGGCTTTCTTACAACGATGATTTGGGTGTGGTCCTTCAAGTCCCTCCTCTTGCGACGCCAACAGCATCTTATGTTCTGCTGTAGTTTGTCGTTGTTGTCTGCCTGTTGTTGACATAAGTGTTACACATGTTTGTTTACATTGTTTCACTGGTTCCACTATATGTTTACGTTGTGAGTGCGTCTGGCACGTGCTTATATGCTCGGATCATTTCACCCCCACAACTTTTTAGAAAAAATAACGGCACTAAGTTGGGAAGCTATTTGTTAAATTCACTTAATAACACTCACACTTTATACACTAAAATACTTTGGGTGTTTCTGCCTGAAATCTAGCAATCTTGCACTTAAAATTTTTTTTGCATTAAATAAAAGGAAATACTTTACTATAAATGATGAATTCACTGGAAGTTTCGGAACAAATGGCAATATGCTCCACTGAAGCAAGCAGATTCTATCAAAATAAGCGATATCATATATCCTCAGGTCGGTGAAGGCTCATCCGTCTGTAGTATCCTTAGTATTTATACAGAAAGTCATTTATGATTGAAGGTGATTACACACTTGTGTCCACTTGTGTTTTTGTTCAGAACGTATGTTCACTGTTAATTTTGTTGACATTAATGATACACGGAGTCCTGTTAAGTGAGTCGTTGATTATGCATTGTTCACTGTTTTCTGTAAAGTTCTTTTGATTTGGCATAGTAAGTAAAGAAAGATAGTCATTAAAAGAATGACGACGATAGCAATCGGGGTATTGTCTCCATTACAGTAATTTAGTTAAAAAATCAATATTTTATATAGTACTAGAGAAATCAATGTTCGAATCAGTCGAAAGTATTTAAAAGAGTGCGAAATTTTTATAAGCAACGTGTCGTTGATCCTTATAATTTATAGAAAATCGTGAATAGATTTAATTTCATTTCAAATACATTGGTGGAGGATACGGATTTATTTAAACAATTATGTTGCGTCGTTGAAACCTATGATGAGGAATTGATAAATCGAGGAAGTTGACTTGCGCTACGACAAAAGAACTGATGAAGGATTTAGAAGTGTTGCATTTATTATCTGGTAACTTGGGTAAGTAAAAGAAGTTTTTTTTATTTTCCTTTTTTATTTTATATTTTTCATGTGTTTTCCTTGCTTTGTTTTTTGTGTTTAAAAAATGTCTCATGTTCCTTCTATTCGTACCGATTGCCGGTTGATCCTGCTGGTAGTATCAATTCTTGTCACTGTTGACGCTAATGTCGCTATGCTTAATTCCTGCTATAAGTTGCCATCAATTGTTGAATGTTTGTATCATTTGCTTGAGTGGTGTAGTTCCTCTCTTGTTTGGATGAAAAGATTTTATTTATTTCTCTCTTCTTGTTTTCCCTTTCTGTGCAGAAATTTCTATAAACGAGATGCTTTGTTTTTTCAATACTGTGTTTCTTCGTTTTGAGAATAAAATGGTTTTATGCGGTCTACCGAAATTGACAGTATATTTTGGCGGAACTTGATTGGTAGCCTTACTCTATAGTGATTGGGTTTCAATCTGTCCAGGAATTCACACCGGAATATGTAACTTTTGACCAATTTTCTGGTGCGTATCCCTGGCGTTTGGGGAAATATATATGCACTTGTTTTCCTTTTGAGAAAATTGAGTATGTCTCCAGTCATAATAGTACTTTTGTTTTAAATATTCCTTGAAAACATTCTCCGCTGCTTTCTCGCGTATTTTGGAAGTTATTCTCTTGGTACCTGATTGTGAGGTCTTACGCCTAATTGACAATCAGTGTATAATCGAGGATGGTAACCCATCAAAAGAAAATGTGCATTTTGTTTCATATTTGTCTGAATCGAAGAGTTGATTGTGAATAAAGCTTCTGAGACTTCCGTTGTGAACCATGAGTTTTAATGTCTGTTGTAATGTTTTAAAGAACATTCGATAAGTTCTGTTAAGGTACGCCGGTGCGTATTGTAGTTCAAAATCGTATTTTTGAACTGGTTTATAGCACGACTGATGTGAGCCATGTGCAAATCTACAGCTAAAGGTTTAAAGGTGCCGAAGCGATGAAAAATTTCTGTTTCTATAAAGTTGGCCATAGATTTTGGAGAGATCGAATCGACTACTTTGGCTACGATTTATCGACTGGTACATTTACCGGCTAAGTGCACGTATTTTCTAGAATTTCCCACTGGTATTGGGTCATAATTATCAAAAATAAATTGCTCTGCAATGTTTCCAATTGGATTATGTAGCAGCTGTGCTTGTTTCTTCTTTGGATATTGTTTCAGAGTCTGGCACTGGAGACATTTGCAACCGCTAACCAATATAACTTTCCATTATTAGGAAATAATACTTTTGTAATGAGAATATATAGATCTTGTTAAATCCCATATGTCCTGCTGTACTCCAAGTGTCTTCATCTAGAGACCAAGTTACCGAGGCGTCGCCAAATTATACTTTTCAATTATACGAAACAGGCATAATGGGATTATGAGACTCAGTTAGAGACATCTGTGGAGCTTAGTTAGCAGTGTTGTCTCTTGTTCTAAGTTTTCAATTGAATCGCTGAGTTGAGAAACGTCATAAGTCACTCATGTGCCGAAAATGAGTTGACATGCATCTTTAATTCTTTAAGGACATTTACTTTTAGATCTAACAGCCGTTTCAACAGCAGACAATAGGCGACCTACATGGCTCTGATGTGCGGACATTAGCGTATTCATTTTCAATAATTATAACTCTGTGTGTAAATTTTAAACCGCTCTTGTAAAATATAGTTTGCATGACTTATGACGTTTCTCAAATCAGCGATTCAATTGTGTTTAACAGCACTTGAGATTGTATGGAAGTCATCATGCCCAAGGAAGAAGTGAACCAAGATCGCCAGCCCCAGAATCCCTCCACTGAAGAAAAGAAATTATAAAGGTGGAATTAGGAGAGAGAATAAGGAGGAAAATGTTATGGTTACCCTTACCATGACACAGAAACACATGAAATTCATGTATAAATAGCAAGAACTGAACGGCAAAAGGAAATTTAAAGTAACGAAATGAAACAGCGTCTAGATATTTTCGGTAATGAAGTGAGAAATCAGCTGGAGGACTGCAGTAACCAAGTGAAGTTATAGTAACCAAGTGGAAAAGTTGAAGCGAGATGTGAAGTTGTAGCCAAACAACGAGAGGCTTGCAATCAAGAAGTGAAACAGTGACTTCGCTTATTACCGGATTATTTTTAGCTATCCATTACACCTCCAGAATTTAATTCGTATTCGAGTTGCTGAGACGTAATTTCGGATGGCTCATTCGAACCCTCAACGCAAACGGGGCATCCTTTTTTCTTTATTAGTCTATATTTACACGTAGACCGAAGCATATTATACGGCTTTACCTATACTTTCATAGATAAAGAATAGGAGTTACTATTGTCTTAACAGTAATAGGAACAACATACAGTATGTTGGTTATGTTCTCCCATGAGGATAAATATCTTTGAGGAGCAACAGTAACTACCAACCAACTATCTGCCATCCATACCTTGGCAGAATACTTGAACAATGAATTTGACCCGGTTTTTTACCTTCCATTTCATCCGCCCTTTTATTATTGCTGCCATATCCATAACCCACCTACTATTTCTTCATCATGCTGGATCCAATAACCTCTTAGGACTCAATAGCAACATAGATAAAATCCCATTACACCCATTCTACTCCTCCAAAGACTATTGGGTTTTCCCTAACTCTTCTATAAATATGAAATCCTTACATACTAGGAGATTAAAAAAACGGAGTCCCGCAATCCCCTTAGTACCCCATTTCATATCCAACCAGAGTGATACCTACTCTTATTTACGTGGTCCTATGATCAATACATAATAGATTAGAATGAGTCATTGCACTAGTTATATCTATCTTAATCCCCATAATTATGCCATTTTATCATAAAAGAAAAAATCGGGGCCTTAAATTCTATCCTTTCAGTCAAATTATTTTTGAATTATAGTTACAGTAGTCATTTTACTAAACTGAATTCGAGCCCGACCCATAGAAAACTCCTATATTTTAACAGGTCAGGTATTAACTTTAATTTATTTTATATACTTCTTACTTATCCTCCAACTTCTAATACTGTGGGATGTTCTATTATCAAAGCAAAACTAGTCCTTTGGCCGAGAAAAGCATATATTTTGGAAACATAGTATGGAGGAAACTAAGAATTTTATCCTAATTATAATACACCTGGATTTGAAAAGAAAAATATAGCACAATTTAATCTCAACAAAAATTAACATATAATTCAAGGATAAAGCAATAAACTCCTCCGAGCAAGGTATATCAATTTGTTATAACGAAATCTAGGTAAGGTACCACGAAGCCAAATATAAACAAATGAAATGAGTAAGCACAACCCAGAAAAGATAATATCAAATAAAACCCCCATAAATAAACTTCTAGTATATTTGTCATAAAAATAAGAGCATGCATACCCAAGGCGCAATGCTCAACGTCAAACCGAGAAACAAGTTCAGATTCTCCCTCAGTAAAATCAAAAGAGGGTTCTAGCATACTTGTCCTAAAAATAAGAGCATACCTCGGGCGCAATGCCCAACGTCAAACCTAGAAACAAGTTCAGATTCTCTCTCAGTAAAATCAAAGGAGGGTTAAGTTAGTCTGAACTAACAAGAGGCCAATCAATCAAAAGCCAAAGGAAAGAAATAAACAAAAACCAAATTCTTCTGATAAGTAATAAAATAAAAAGACTTTAGTTTTCTCTTAAAGAAACGAAATATAACAAAATCAAAGCAAGACATACCTCATAAGAAATAATTTGCACCACAGCTCGCAGACCCCCAAGGAAAACGCAATTATAATTTTAAGATTACTCAGCAGACATTTAAGTATAAACTCCTAAAGTAGTGCAAAACAAATATAATAAGCATAATGAAAAGGAAACGATTAAAACAATAATTAGCACACACCAATAAAGATAACAGTAATCTAAATACAGAAGTCAAATAATAAGGATAGTAATTAGATACAATAGGAAACGCCTGCTCCTTAGTAAAAAGGTTAATATCATCTGCAAATAGCTTAATATCATAAAAATCAACCTTGTTAAGCCCCCACAAAATTTGAATATACCCCAAAACCTCTCGCTCAAGCAAAGTCAAAGAAACAACCGCAACCAAAACCCAAAAATCGAAACAATGTGAGAGAAAAATAAAAATAAAAGATTATAGTACATTATTACATGAGACATCATTCCATTCTTAGATCCTAAATCTAGTGCACTTATCTGCCAAAGTAGCTCTATTTTAATTCTACTGTAAAACAAAATAAATATAACAAATACTTGATCCTTGCGTACTTAAACATTCCACTTAATAGGAGAATAGAAATCGATGTTGCTCACGCCGATCTCAGATCATGTAAGAATTTTAAAGTCGAACAGACCCTTTCTCAAGCACAGTAAACCTAAGTAAACCTAAATCAAACGTCGAGGTCGCAATCCCCCGTGTCGATAAAAACTGAAAAGAGATTACGCTGTTATTTCTAAGCTAACTTAATCTTATAATCAGAAAACAATGAATCAGCCCGCGTAACATCAATAAATGACACCATATAAGGAGAGTTTATAATTTTCCCTTTCGCCCGAACACGATATGATTACTTAAGCACAAACCATCTAAACGATAATTTACGCTCAGTCAGATAAAAAAATTATAGGGTCTTATCGTCCACTCTATTTAAACCTTTTCACTCAAAAGTATAATTACAAAATATTAAGAAAGAAAGCCATTTCCTCGTTCAATCATTCATATACACAACAAACCCACAGTTAAGAGACAAATGATTGAATTGAATTGAAAATGGCTTTATTAGAGCGGGCGAGGTTCAGCCGGAGGCTGCTCTACCACCTAACCCTTGTCAAGAAGAATACATAATAAGAATACAACACATCAAAATTTGACGAAATACAAGAGAGATAATTCAGTTACAGACAGAAAAAACAGAGATACACAATCAGTAAAATAATGTGGATTAAACAAAAAAAAACACATAATAAAACACAATTACAAATTATAACCAATAATTGTGTTAATGAGCACAAAAGGGCAATATTGAAACTATTTCGCATTTGCACATTCAATATACTCGTATCTTGGCCATTCAAAACAGAACTTATTGGGCAGACGAGACCTTACATCCTTCCAAAAACGCCAAGTTTTTTATAAACAGGCGGGCAGTATGTTTGCCGAGTTCCTTTCACTAATTCTTTAGCATATACTAAGAATATCATAATTTCTTATTTAAAAAAAAACTAATGACAACAGTACAATAAAATATAACTCAAATATTATCAACTAACACCCAAATATATTATAAACTCATTAAACAAATTATAACAAGATTATGATTGATTGATATTTCTAAGCCAAGAACAATAGCCACATACTATCGAATGATTATTAAAAATAACTAATCAAGAGCAAATCCCTCCGATCCTAATTGATCAAAAAATAAGTAGCTCAAAACTACACATTTCTCAGTCATGACCGCTGAAAAACCGACTAATGTTTCACTACTAAACTAATGTTAAGGAAGGGTCATTCCATGTCAAGTGGTCTGACTTCAGAAAAGCGACCCGCTCGGCTATCATGGATTTCGATGAAATTTGGTGTGAACATTTACACATGTCCCCAATGAACATTGGTAAAGTTTTACGATCGCCGATGAAATACTTGCCGAGATAGAGACATTTGTGTGACACTATACTTCAGCAGTCGACCGTATGACGCAGACGTTGCGACAACTTTGAGACATTATGTAAGGCAATATTTTGTTGAGAGAAACAAAACTTGGCCAGCTAGTACAACTTGTTGTGTTCTATGAAACAAAATAAGAAAAACATTTTCACGAGCTATATCCATGTAGATAATATGGAGCAAAGTTGGCCGAAAAAATTACGCCTTCGAAAAAGATGTAAAGTTTAATTTTTGATATCTCTGAAAGTAAAGGTAGGAAAAAAGTGAAACTTTGCGCATAAAAACTTGGCAACACAAGGTTGTCGAATATACGATACCATGCTACTACAGCTTTTCATTCGTTGACAAATCGAGTTGAAAGTTGACGATTGTTGTAAAAAAGCCCAAAGTAGTGTATTTGCAACCAGCGGTTACGAAAAAAAGGACCTTCTGAAAACTGTTTTAAATCATTGTCAGTAGAAAGAGCATGTTTCAACCCTCCTATGAAAGTAGGGTTGGTTTTTCATCGCGGGCATATAAGGTTCTAAAAATAGGGTCAAAGTTGGAAACTTCGATATGGCAACGTCGTATACTTCAACATGGATATTTTTACATTGTGTCGTTTGCTTTTTATTTCTGCTGGAGTTTAAAGCGTATTATTTCCTTCTTGCAGGCTATTTGAATCTGTGAGTCGATTACATATTGACCGCGAAACTCTGGTAACAAATGTTCTCACTGTTGGAGGTTTAATAGAAAAACTCGATTGTAAAATTTGGAAACTGACTGGCCACCACTTCGTTTCCAAACATTAAAAAGAATATTTGTAGTTGTTGAAAGCCAGCCTAAAAGAAAGCGAACTGATCGTACTGATTGTTCTTTTGCAGAGAATTGTTGTCCAAGATGCCGCTCAAGGCTGTCACTGGAAGAATTCGCAAGTCACAGTGCATCCGTTCTTCGCTTATTATGCAGTTCAAGATGACGCACTGCAAATTGTCAACTGTTGTATAATTTCAGATCATCTGCAACATGATACGATTTCTGTGCATGTGTTTTTTCTGAAGTTGATTACGTTTTTGAGGACTAAAAATATTACATGAATATACTACTCCAGCGGCGTAATACAAAAATTTCGTCAATTTCTGAAATCACAAACTTATTTATTTTAGCTCTTCCTGCTTCAGAACAAAACAATACTCCGTCAGTATTAAGTACCCACTGATACAAAAGATACAGCCCCTCAGACGATCTCATTTAAAATTAATTTTCAAATATTTAACTAACCTTCCTTTCCAGTACTCATTCACTATCACTTCACAATTTAATTAGCAAAATTTACCCAATCATTTTATTTCTCATATTACTTTACTTATTAAAAATATCTTATTAATATTAATAATTATTAACTTAAACTCAAAGTAATCTGAATTGCATAGTAAACTGAACGTCCTTCATGTAAACGTATAGTTCAATTAACAAGTTCCAATTTGCCCAACCTAAGCACATTTTCCAATACCCCTACTATGGAACGACTTATCTCACATAAAATGAGAGCGATGGGCAATGTGTGCTCTAGAGCTTCACTCACTCAAACATTATTATCTCAATTATATTTAAATTCACCTTCAACTTATATTTCAATAAGAATCCGTATTAACCAAATTATTGTAACATATCTCCTCTTATTAATTAGCTGCACCATGACCTGATATTTCCCTTCATTAAGATAATGAAAATCATCTTCCAATTTTTCCAATGGCGAAGATATACAAACTGTTTACACAATAACAACTAAAATTGTAGCGCGGACTATCGATCGGTACAGGTTCCCTTGAATATACTAAAGCACCGCTAAATTCTTTGAGTTTCCAGCATATAACTATCACTACTCTAATACCCAACTTTATAATAGAGTATCTAATCCTAGTGTATATTAATGCTTTCATAGCCTCAAAAAGCACGAACATAAACAAAATAATTTCACCTAATAAATAAACATCAACATGAATTCTCATAAATCATTCTCTATTAACTACAACAGCAAGCTATTTCCTCTTACCCCTCTCGTCTTAGCGCGGCAGCTGGCACGAATTTTACCGGGATTCTCATAGATATCTATGCCAAGCCCTAACTAAACACTGCCACAATAACCGAGCCACCTAAAAATTCGACCATTCAACCTAACTAAAGAAATACATGTGCAAAAACTATAAAAATAAAAAACAAACCAGAATAAAATTTTCCACAAAAATCATAACAATGTAACCAAATCACACAATAGAACAATTTTCTCAAAACAATAAAACTTAGAACATTTATTTTGTCAGCACTCCCAACAACCACTCATCTGCGCTCAGGCACATATATATTTTTAAGATACTTTTTTTTTCACTTTTGTAACCTAAAATATACATTTAAAACCTCCATAAGCATATGCTGTAAATTCTAGCAAATACTGGAAACGAATGTACATTATTTATTTATCTAGCTGGTAATTTAGCTATTAATTAAATATATAATCTACTATATATCTTTTATTATACTTTGAACAACGTTATCATATTTTTACGCTAAAGCTAGAAAATCCCGATAAACCACACGAAACAAATATATTTATACTTCTTTAAAAAAATGATGAAATATCTGGGTAAAGGATTGTCGTAATAGAATAAATAATGTATACACAAATACTTTCATAATCATTTTCAACTTCCTACACTTGAAAGAATTAAACTTTCCTCTTCAATATAAAAAACTAACGTATCAAAGAAAGATAAGCTAAAAAGCTAATGGGCTTATCCTCCAAAATGAACGTTCAATCTTAATCCTTCTCTTTCTAATGCTCACCAATCCAAAAACATTGTTTATATTAACATTATTAATAGGATCACTCATCTCCGTGTCATCAAGCAAGCTCATGATAAGGAGCCTGAATAGGTTCAACCTTCATCCCTCACAGCTCAAAAACCTGTAACCAACGAGTAAAGGGATCCTCTCTAAAATACTTCCTTGTACAAGCCCTAGCCTGAATAATCCTTCTCATAGCGATTGTTATTTTATCACTCAGCAACCAATTACTCACAGACGTTCGTCACCTCATCATAATAACCTCCATAGCTCTCAAACTAGGAGCAGATCCTCATCACTTCTGAATACCAGAAGTTATAGAAGGAATAGATTGAACAAACTGCTTATTACTAATGAGATGACAAAAATTTTCCCCTCTGAACATGATAAGATATACAGCAATCCCCTCCTCCGTCATCTTTCCACTCATCATTTTATCAGTAGTATATAGAGTAGTCGGAGGACTAAATTTACGGAAAATTATTGCATTTTGCTCAATCGTCCGCACAGGTTGATTCCTAGGAGCCATTCTATGTGATGACACAAGATGATTTTTACACTTCATTTCATAACCCCTTCTTATCGCCGCAGTTACATCCCTCCTTTCCACAAGTAAAGTCTATTACCTAAACCAAGTCTTTACACACAAAATGAATCCAATAATTAAACTTGCAATTTTCACACATTCTATCACTAGGGGAACTTCCACTATTCTTAGGTTTTCTACCAAAATGAATCATCATTACAAAAATAGTCCAAATAATATTTATTACCCCATATCCTAATCATAGTCATAATAGCCTTAATCACTTATAATATTACATACGCATTGCACACTCCGCCTTTATTCTAACACACAGAAGACAAACCTGAACAATAACAATTACTAATTCACAGTGACAAGAAACATACTCATTGATGACCATTTCTATTTCCCTGATAGGTCTCATTGCTTCCCCTTATTATCATCTTAAGTGTTTAAAGCAATGAGACATTAAGTTGATTAAACTAATGACCTTCAAAGTCTCATGTAAAGAGTAGATGTTTAGGACTTGGTACAACAACGTACTTTGCAATTTGCACCCCAGATTTGCAACCTAGTATCATAATTATTTCTATAAGACCTTAAACTTAACAAGAAGAGTTTAATAACTCCATACATAGATTTACAATCTATTACCTATATTCAGTCACCTTGTCTTTTATTCTTTCGTTAATAATATCTTGCAACGATGCTTACTTTGTACAAACCATGAAGATATTGGTACAATAATCAGGGACTTAGGTAATTGATTAGTCCCATTGATACTAAGAGCATCAGACATAGCCTTCCCGCGACTCAAGAACATAAGATTTTTATTCCTGCCCCAATCCCTAACTTTACTATTAACTGGAAGGATTGTAGAGTGGTGCAGGAAAAGGACGAACTGTTTATCCTCTCCTATCGAATGCAATTGCACACGCAGAAAGATCAGTAGACATGTCAATTTTCTCTTTACTCTTAGCAGAAGTCTCCTCAATTTTAGGTGCCGTAAATTTCATTAAAACAGTCATTACCATACGAATGTCTGGCATAAAAATAAAACGAGTACCATTATTTGCATGATCCGTTATTATTACAATCATCCTTTTATTATTATCCTTAAAAGTTCTAACAGGAACCATTACAATACTCTTTACAGACCGAAACCTAAATGCCTATGTGTAACCTAGGTTTAACAAGTCCTACGTGTCACCTACTAATGAATATTGCACGCCTATATGGTCCATGGCATGTTCCACGCGTCTTACTAAGCTAGAATCTATTATACATTTCTTTGTTTCTATAGTGAGAGTCAGAGTTTTCGAATTAAGTGCGTTCTCTATTGCGGAATTAATGAAAATGTTGAATATAAAATCACCTCGAGTTCCTTGCAACATTGGTGATCTTGTTTTCTTGCACACAAATTGTTGAAGGCAATATTCAATGTAGGACCTTATTCTCACTAATCAACTTTCGTGTACCTATCAGACGAACACGAAATGTAACCTTTTTATATAAACAACCCCAGAATACACTTAGTTCAAAGGTCTCTCATCAATAGGATAACTACGAAATAGAATTCTCCCACAGACATTTGATAATTTTGCTTCTGAGAGCACATTTAGAGCTGTGATAAACAAATTGTATTTGTAAATATTTTTATCTTGGCGTTGTTGTACTTATTGTTCTCTATATGTTTGTTGTTGTTGTTGTTAACTTCTGTTAAAGTTTCAATGTACAATGGCCGACATGTGCTGTATTTGCAACTTATTCGCAAATATATAAATAAATATATCTTTCTTTGACCCAGTCGCAGGCGGCGATCCTATTTTATATCAACCCCTCTTTTGATTGTTTTGGTCACCCAGAAGTATTCACTCTAATCTTACCAGGATTTGGCATAATATCCCACATTGTTACTTAAGAAAGTGGTAGAAAGGAAACATTTGGAGCCCTAGGCATGATCTATGCATTCCATACAATCGGATTTCTAGGCTTTATTGTATGGGCCCATTACATATTCACAGGAATAGATGTAGATACTGGAGCCTATTTCACTGTAGCAACAATTATCATTTCTGTTCCAATTGGCTTTAAAGTTTCCGATGAATTGCGTCATTCCATGGGCGAAAATTAGTCGAATATAATGTAATAAATCTTTATTATCAAGATTCATATAAATAGGTCGAATTTTGTTAACCGCGTTTAAAGAAGTAACAATGTGAACAAATTAGATCCTACTGTTTCTGTACGTTGATTGGATTATTCAATTATATACAATGTATACTCATTATTAGTCTATATACTTGGAATATAAATGTGTGATTTCGTGTAATGTTAAAACGTTGACAGTGTAACGACTTGTATTAGGATTACACTAAATATAAAGTATGAAGTATTCTTCAAGAAGTGATGTAATTATGAAATAATGTAGTTAGCATGAGAATAGCAAATATATATAAGACAGAGTTATGCAGTTTGCAAAACAGAACGACTATGCTCCTTGTGGAAGATTATACGCAGTAGAATTAAGGATTTGTTCCTCAAGGCAATCTTGGCTAAACTTCAATTAGCGCAGTGCAGTAACTGGTAGACGAAGATGAATTTCTTATTTATATTAAAAGCTTTTGAGATACATCAGACTAATGTGGAAAACTATTTAGAACGGTTTGAACATATTTATGCGGCGCAACAAGTGCCGGAAGCAAGAAAACGTAGTACGTTATTAGCAACATTTGGATCAAAAGCCATGAAACTTTAAAAGAAGTCTTTGCGCCAGATTTTTTGGTAAACAAGTCTTCAGAAGAAGTAAAGGACAAGATGAAGGAGCAGTTTGGCACAAAGTCGACAGAGATTGTGAAGTGGTATAGGTTTCATCTACTCAAGCAGGCAGATCTTCAACCTATTGCATATTTTGTGAGAACTACAAAAAGACTGGTGATAAAATATGAGTACGGCGAATTTACTGACACAGTGCTACGCGATTAATTTTCTAGCAGATGACACTGTACGGTAAAAGCAACTTGTCGAACGGAAGCTGACATTTTCGAAAGCTATACAATTGCATAATTGGTGTAGCAGGTAAATTCTGAATCTCAAGTAATCAAACGAGTTGGCTTGGTAGAACAAGATGTATTTAGAGTGAGACAGTACAGACGGTTTGAAAATGAAGTATGCAGAAGTGATACTGGCAAACACGCAAAGTCTGCGAAATTATGTGAAAACGCGACAGAGTGCATGATCTGAATAAATGTAGAGCGGTCAACGCAATCTGCTACAAATGCTGACAAAGAGAACATCTATCAATCGTTTGTTGGAGGAAAAATATCCGGTCTTTGCCAGATAATGAAATAGTAAATGCCAAGGAGGTGTAGGAGGAGACTTCCAGAGAGAGATGCTATCAATATATGTGGATGATCTATTGAAACTCAAGAATAGTAGTGGAACATGGAGATTTGATGAATTAACAGTATCATATGCCGACAGTACGCATTCACATTAGTTCAGAGCAGTGTATTTTTCAGGTTCATTTTTAAACTAAATTCCTTACCAATTGATTGAAGCACTAGGATATCAGAATGGTGGTGATTATAAACCGGCAACCTTGTATTTAATAGAAAAAAACTTCATTAAATAATAAACAACTCAATGGTGGCTTTTGCACCATTTGCCTAGATGTCAAGTTTAAAGGGCAAACAGTTTGGTTGACTTATACGGTTACGAGTATGGTGATGGCGCAAGGACTACTAGGGCTTCTAGGCATTGACGTTCTCTTACCAGGCTGGAGAGAAAGGTTAATAGACGATTCCCAAATAATACTGAAGAACACAACATAGGTTCATTACGATGGTTCAGACACTGAAAGTAATTGATCCAGAGAAGCAGAGTCGATGATTACTACGGTAGATCAACATTGGAAACCCTTACTTAGGCAACTGAAGGAATGCTGTCAGCGAACGGATGGGGTAATGAAGTATTAGATAATTTCCATTCAGCTACAGAGTTAGTAGAGCAATCCGATAAAACAGTTTGTCAAATATTATTAGATTCTGTTAGCAGTGTGTAAAGTAATGTGACAAATAAGGATGACCAAACAGAATCCTATATGAGTAACTCAGGTAAAGAAAGTAACTTATATGAAGTTATTATGAAAGAGAAGTATAAAGTAAGGTTAGCAAAATGGTGGAACAGGCTTGTCAGACTGAACATAAGTTAGAAGTAAAAGTTACTGGAAAGGTGGAAAATCAGGTCAGACGGAATCTAGTAGCACTGAGAGAGTACAACAGGAGTGCCGGACTGACAATTGCAGTATAATATTATTTCAGGAGGTTAAGGTGAATGAGATTGGGTTGGAAGTCAGTCTAATTGAACAGAAAGAACGAAACAGCGATGATGCAAAATAGGGTCTAAATGACGGGTGCGAAAATGAATTTAGTCCGCTGACTGAATTATCACGTGGAGATAGTGGTCAGAATCTAGATCATCTAGAGAAGCTAGGCGTAAATAGCATTTTGATGAGTTCATTGTACTCGTAAAAAGGCTAAACAATTAGATCCATCTGAAATGATTTTCTATGGTAATATATCAGCAGCAGGGTCATTCCAGCTCAAATCACCCAATGCCTCCAGGTGCACCTTCTCAGATTTGAATGATTTCTGTCCGCAAGTAATGTGAGTCAAGTTGGAAAGAAATGTAAAATATCACTTTCGTACTCCTTTCTATTTCAGAAATATATTACGTCAAAAACGATATAAAATCATGATATTTCTAATTCGCGACTGTCGTTAACATAGCAGAGCTACATAAATAAATGCATACTGTTATTATTGTCCAAATGACGTGATTTTTTTAGAAATACCTTAAAAATATATACTTTCCTCCTACAAGTTCAGAGGATGTTTCCGGTGGCAAAGTTTGATTGTAGGGTTTGTTCAATACGCGAAAAATTATTAAAAGCAAGTATCTCTTATTAATTAAATATTAATTAGTTTAATGACGTTGGCAATGGATAACGTTAATAAAATTAACTTGTTACATAAGAGTATAGTAAAGATTCATTGAGAACAGTTTCAATATTGTTCCAATATTCGTTCACCGTTAAAAAATATATTTAAAATATCTAAAAGAAATGTGCATAACACGTCGTAGTAGAACATCAATTAGTTTAGTAGAGTTGATAAATAATAAAAGTACAAAAATATTGTTCCAATGGCATAAGTAAATTGTAGATATTAATTGCTAAAAGTTACAACAAATTGCGGATATTAAAATATTCAAACCCTTATTAAAATATTCTAACGAAACAGGCTCCAACTGTAAAATTTCTACCCCCTTACTTCCTTGTCTAGTAGTTTGGTAGAAATATCCAGAAATAAGTCAACTTAAGTTTTGACGGGGACGAATTACTGTGAGAAATTTAACATTGAAGCACCATTCTGCCCGGTCTAGGGGCAAAACCTTCAATTTTCTTGAATGACAACATGGGTCAAGTGACACTTCATTTAAAAGCTCCTTTAATTATATTTGTAAAAATGTTATTATTTTGTAATTTCACCTGATACTTTGGTAAAATCGTGTTTGAGAGCTATAATAATTTGCGTTTTATTGAGTTTTGCACTGTGTGGATGGTGCAGAAATCTTGCACATTTAATTCGGTAAATTAAAACGTCACTAACAAGTGTTAAATTTTAGGAATGTGATAGTTCTAAAACTCGATAACACACAAATTAATTATTGAATATCAAAATAAATTATAATTTTGGAATATATACTGTATATATAGGAGATTTTAAGTGATGTATCTGTTGACTGTTGACATTTACGGAAAATGGAGGTTTTGCCACTATATCATGGCTATTTCGGCTTTACGCTTCACGTTGATAACAGTGAAGATTGCTGGTGTCTCTCCAATTATAATGGGTAGTTAAGAGTATTCATAAAGTTTAATAAAACAACATATTTTATCCTTTGAGAGTTTCCAATGTAGAACTAACTCGGAAGATCCAACAATAACCGGAAAAATATACAGTGTCACCCCCCACAAAAAAAATTACCCCTCTTTCTTTATTTTATATTACTGTGAAAATTATACAGGCTTCCTCATGGTATATTGCTTAAATTTAGCCGCACTGCCATTTGTAGGGAGTTTGTAGAGTATGTAATAGGAGGAGGTAGTAGTAGATTATGAAACTGATATTTCTATTGATCGAGTACCTTAAAAGATAGTAATTATGATTTATGAAATGTCTCCAATGATAGCAATACGATAAAAAATCAATATTCAGAATGGTTTCCACTTTTTTGTATCTATTCTATAAAATAACCGACGATAATAATATGTTAAAAAATCAATGATGAACATAGTAAAAAGTTTTAGACATTTTCTGTATATATTGTAATGATCCGCGTGTATAGGAGCACGTGGACATTGTGTAAACAAACAGGTATGTTTACAGGACAAACGTCTGGATAAGAAATTAAACATGTTATGACACACATTGGAGCAGACGAAGGTCAACTCAACAAACTAGCACCAGATGGAGCGGATAACAGAAGACAGAAGAAGAATATACAAAAAATCTTGAGTTGACTGTTATTTGCGCGTTAAAGAAAATGGTTTCTCATATTGTGTGATAATAAAGCGGTATAGATATTACTAATATATTTGCGTATAAAAGTAGAAGATCGCCGGAATGATGAATTAAAATGCATGTTTAAGATATTTGTCTACACAATAGAGGCAAATAGACTTTTCACTAGTTGAGATATAACGTATATTGTAATATCCACGTAAAAAATTATAATAAGCTATTTACGGTAAATTATATTCCAGAATATGTTGACTAAAATATAATTAATTTAAAATATTCATGAGTAATGAGAAGCGAGTTCATTTCTCGATATCTAGTAACTCTGTTCAAGGTATTGGGTTCACGAGATTAAAAAGTCCGGTATCAAGAGTAACTTATTTTCTTCGTGGTACACAATCAACTTTGTCAAAGGGCAATATATCAATGCGATAAGCAGTCTTGGGAATTCCTTTACATTTTCATAAGACAGATGGTAAAATTATCTAACAGGGTTTCCAGGGGCGCTCCTGCAACTTAGTGTATTTGTTTGTGGCCATTTTGAAGAAAATTATTGCAAAATGGTAAGAGATCTCACATCATAGTTAGTTGTAAATTTGATCATTAATATTTACGAGAAATAATTATTCTTTGAAAGTCATCCGTATTCAGCATAAGTCAGATAGTTGCATAGAAATTATTTTATCTTGTATTGAATATTATTAGTGGATAAATAGTGTCGAATAAAGATTGTATCTCACAGTTGTATGCTATTCGCCTTTATTAACTTTGTGTTATAAAAGCTAGTGTTGCTATATAAATACATATATATTTTGTCTGTTCATAATTTGGTGTGAATAGATTTTGAGGTTATTTGATCTTTTGAGAAGATTCAATCGACGAAGAAAATAGTAAGATATCCATTTAGTGTGAATATATTTATCTTATAGAGTAATATGAAAAATAGTGTTCATAAATAATTGTTCTGCACATAGTATCAATAAAAACTATATCTTTCCTTTTATATTATGTTTGAGTAGTGTACTGGGTAATATAAGTGAAATCTTTAATGTGCTGAAAAGTATATCATAATCAAAGAACTTAATACGGTATACAAAGAGTGTTCAAATAGGCTCTGTATTATAATAATACAGCTGTTGAGGTGTCAGTCAGCATTGTGAGCCTATATACAGATCATAATTGTGTTTGTTCCAGAAAACTTAAATAGTTGTGTTAATTGCAATTAAATTATTAGATCTTATCGGTATACAAGCCAAAGATTATCAATACAGACAAGCAATATTTTAAAAGTCAATTGTTGTGTATTGTGATGTAATAAGTTGTATTTGTATTCACAGAGCATAAATCACAGGTTGTGTGTAATAAAACCAAATCCTTTATGGTAAATATTTAATTGGTTGACAAAGAATTAAATATTAATATATATAAGTAGTGTTATCGTACTAAGATCGTATCGTAGTGCGCTCTTTTCCAGTTCATCAAAACAATAATAATTTGCCATTGCTATTTTGCGTTCTCATAATACTGTACTCCACATCACAGCACACTTGGCAAAATTCGGAAGGTAGAAGCCTTTGCGTTCAAGATCAGCCACGCTTAGCTTCTTTGAGTCATAGCGATATATATATACTGTATATATATCGGTTGTTGACTTCTTTCATTACGATTTTTTTCATACACTCCAACAGCCCCGTTTCACATGGCGAACGAACAGGACCTTAAGGTCCAAAAGGACTGAAGAACCGTTTGACTTCGACTAAGTAACATCAACATCTCTTGATAGCAATGCATGTTACGCATTTTTGTCTTGTTGTGAAGTCTACTCAGTACCTTGAACGTTAGAGACAGAGTTGAGAGTAGGGCTGTCAATATCCGGATAATTTGATATCCGATTAATCGAACAATTCATTGTTCGGATATTCGAAATCCGATTATTCGAATAATTTTCATTATCCGAATAATTATCCGGAAAACGGATAATCGAACATTATTCGGATAAACGGATAAATGAACATTATCCGGATAAACGGATAATTGAACATTATCCGGATAAACGGATAATCGAACATTATCAGGATAAACGGATAAATGAACATTATCCGGATAAACGGATAATCGAACATTATCCGGATAAACGGATAATCGAACATTATCCGGATAAACGGATAATCGAACATTATCCGGATAAACGGATAATCGAACATTATATTATCCGGATAAACGGACAATCGAACAATTATCTGTGGAACAGATAATCCATGAATTATAGTAGATCCCGCGAAGATGCCACACATTTTACTCTACGAGACATTGTGCAGTAATTAAAAGAAATAGAAAAGCAAATTTTTGCACAAAAACATGTTGAACATAGATGCTCATACTGACGGAAGTATATCAAAGTAATTGCATACACAACGGATATATTCACTGTTTCTATCAGGAATGTTTTCGGGGGAGTTTGTCCCCCGAAAGGTTTCCAACCGCCCTCCCAAAGAATTAATCTTAACACTTGTTAATAGTATGTTAACACTGAAATACGTATATAATAGTATATTCTGTAATATGGTTCATATTATTTGGAGTTTTAATTTTATTTGTGGCCTTAGGCATCTAAGGCTCAGGCCGTGATAGGGGAGGAGAAAGGATTCGGGAAGGCGTCGGCCTGGGCCTATGTTAAAGGCACCATCCCGGCATTTTCCTGGTGACTGAGGAAAATCTCTGGGAAAACCTCAGTCAAAATGGCCGGCTGCTGGGATCGAGTCCACAACTCCCGAATGCTACGCCAACGCTCTACCACTAAGATGTTATTTTTAGGTTAACTAAGGAAGTGCAATATATTGTTAAAGTAACATTAGTGTCTATTGTTATTTTTTATTTTTAGCACATTACAGTCAATATTAATTGTTTATAATTTTCGTGAGCCTCCACAAACCCCCCGAATAAAATGTCCTGGAAGGAACATTGGATATAATCTTATTGGTCTTCAAACGTACATATCAAATAACGAATCTTGCTCAATCCACTAGTGTAAGATACTCACTTATTTGGGGAAAGATGTCTCATATATTATAATTAAGATAAACGACAACAGTAGTGATACTTCATGACTACGTTTTCTATAATGTGACTAAAATACATGAACAAGTATGGATATCTTGCCACTACTCCACCTTGACGACATCTGCTTAAAAGTGCAGATTTCTCTCCCTTATGTAATAATGGAACATACATCAATTTAATGCAGAAATAACTTAAGGTTTTGTGTGTAATATATAATATATAATAAATCACACCCATATTTGATCTACTACTGGATGAGGTCTCTCCTCGGAGGGAGGAGATTGGCTTACTGCTTGCACGGTGACCAGATGGGTTGGGAGAGGAGAGTCTAAGCTTTCACTGTGATCGCAACTATCTTTTATTCATAGCTACTCCTTAGTTGCATCACCATGCTGGGTGGTTACCGTTCCAGAACCACATCCCTTCGAAAAAGCTTTGGCAGCGCCGGGAATTGAACCCAGGACCCCTCAGTCCGTAGTCAGCAACGCTAACCACTAAACCAACGGGGCGGTCATATTTATATATATTATATTCTTATGGCGTACATTCTATTGAGCATGTATGGAGTATACGTAGCACGTTGTAGTAGAGCGTTGGCTTGTGTTCCATAAGCCGTGAGTTCGGTACCTGCGTCGGTCATCTTGACTGAGGTTTATCCAGTAGTATTCTTAATCACACAAGGTTAATGCTGGGATGGTACTTTCGAAACTAAGCGTTGGCTGACTTCTCTCCTACATCGTCACCCCGCCCGTATTCCGGCCGGAGCCATATATAGTTACCTAGAGGCCATAAACAAAATTCAAATTCTATTGAATACGTACGCAGACTACCATTTACAAAATGTCCTTATTGACTCTATTCTATTCAAGAAGAATAGTTCAAAAAATGAGTGTCTAACAAGAAAACAATGAAAATAGTCTTATTTGATAGAATGTATTTAGGTAGTGGGCATCAAATAACGTACTGCCCTGTTCAAGTGTATTTTCTACGCTGTCATGGAATTTAGTCCGATTCTAAGCTGTGTACTGAGTAGAGAAAATTATTTTTAAGCTAAAACAAGATTTTTGAGGGAAGTACTTGTTTCGTCTCCACGTGACATTCATTACATTCTTTTAGGGAGGATACTGACTAATTCGTTCACACCATACAATTTTTCCATTGTTATGGAATTCCACTACTATAGGCATCTTTCCCCGATGGGTATCTTCCCTCAATCCACTCTGTAGGAAGAGCGGATTAATACACATTTAAGCGAAAACTGTTATGCATTTAGCTATTGAATGAAATTATATTTATGGCCATTTGGCTCAGGACATGAAGGGGAGAGGGAAGATGTTAGAAGGAAGTCAGTCAGTATCTAGTTTGAAGGTACCATCCCATAAAGATCCGGAAGTTTCAGTGCAAAAATTAGAATCCACTTTGATTATTATAGAAAGGCTGTAAAACTCTTAGAACATCCTTTCTAATGCAGTAATCATTGGATTTATTAAATGTCAAAATTAAATTAGCAATCTATTTTGAATATTAGTTTTATATTTTGAATGTTTGTATTGTTATTGATGGTAATTTTGATCTGTGTCTAAATTTGTAAGTATAAAATTCATATAAATGAAACAGTCTATATGAACTAATTGACTCCTTTTCTTCTTAGAAAGAAATCTAATTTGTAAAATAAGTAATTAAAGATTCTCCACTTAGAAATTAATTGTCTTAAGGTGCCGTTGAAGTACTACGTAAGCATTCAAGTCGGGAGGGGGTCAAGCGTTGCTTATTTCTTCTGACAATAGGGGAGGGAGATCAGAGCAATGTTTATGTAAGATCGCCAAAAAAAACTTGTTAGTCTAGATTTAGATACTTTTTTTACTACGAAATAACGATAATAAACTTGATGTGTTTTACGTAAGCATAAGGGAAGGGGGCGGGTATTTACTATTTTTTACTTACAACAGGAAGGGGTTCAAAATGACTAAACTGATACTTGAATGTCCTCTAAATCACCTTAATATATCATCGATTCTGATTACGGTTCAACATTTTTAATGGAATATCTTTTAGAAGGTTATTTCTTCCTTTTACCTTCATTGTGAGAACACTATTAACCAAGTGTAAGAGAAAGATAACGGAAGATAATGTTTTGTGTGCCTGATAACTATGAAAGTTATAT
>JAGDQP010009198.1:40650-60167 GCA_022664845.1 Lepisma saccharinum
AAATTAATTGTCTTAAGGTGCCGTTGAAGTACTACGTAAGCATTCAAGTCGGGAGGGGGTCAAGCGTTGCTTATTTCTTCTGACAATAGGGGAGGGAGATCAGAGCAATGTTTATGTAAGATCGCCAAAAAAAACTTGTTAGTCTAGATTTAGATACTTTTTTTACTACGAAATAACGATAATAAACTTGATGTGTTTTACGTAAGCATAAGGGAAGGGGGCGGGTATTTACTATTTTTTACTTACAACAGGAAGGGGTTCAAAATGACTAAACTGATACTTGAATGTCCTCTAAATCACCTTAATATATCATCGATTCTGATTACGGTTCAACATTTTTAATGGAATATCTTTTAGAAGGTTATTTCTTCCTTTTACCTTCATTGTGAGAACACTATTAACCAAGTGTAAGAGAAAGATAACGGAAGATAATGTTTTGTGTGCCTGATAACTATGAAAGTTATATTATATACGAAAACGTATGAAAACGAAAAACACAGATAATATGAAAAAAATGCCATCTCAAATAGTCTGGTAATTGGCCACAGAGTGGCATTGGGCGCTTAGACTCCTTGATCTCTCCACAGGAGACTGAATGATACTGCAATATTGTGCTCCTCTCACCTTTCTCTCTCTGAGCATATTTAATTAGATAAAAATTAAGCATGTTATCAAGAATTAATTTATGTGAAGACATTTCTATAACAAGTACCTGTTTCCTTCGTGAGGCTTAATCAATTTTCTTAATCTGTTGTAGATCTACTCGTTCAAAATGAAATATTTACTACCGAACAGATTGTTGGTGTAGGGAAACTTTAATAACGTTATAATACTGTAGCAACTAATTTATTTTATATATTTTAACTTTCCTATTTTACTAATTTATCAATAAACAACATTCACCAGTAATTTATTGCACCGAAACTTGCTTTCACTAAAACATCCTGCATCGAAACATCCTAGACCCATCCCACCATATGACTAATGAGACAGGAAAACTCTCTGAATGTCTTTCCTTTAGTTTGGACATTCGGAGAGCAAAGTACTGTAAATTTAAAAATAACTGTTAGACTAGACTTAAATGCTCTATCCCTAGAAACAGGACATGCTATTGATTGTCTTGCCAAAAGAAAATAGTTCGGATTGTCTTGAACATCCGTTGAGAAGTGGAAACAAATAGCTTTTGTTAATCTCAAAACTATTTTCTTCAATAGCGTGTCAACCTAACTGTAAGTGAATTCCGACAAAGTGCTCGCAGATGTTCATTTGGCTCTAAATACTTTCTGGGAAAACACGTGCATTTTTTAATCTGATTGTGTGCATGCCGAAAATAAGGTGTTCTAAAATATTTAGAAATGTCGAGTTTCTAAGAACATAGCAACTGAAGCGCGACGAACCCAAGTACAAAGGAATGTGTCACTGCTGATATATATAGAAGAAATATACCCATACTTCTGTTTGTGGAGCAACTGGTTAGTGTTTGTTTTGATTAGCGTGAAGACTGGAAACAGAGTAACTATGCCTCAAAGCCATGTTTGGAGACATTTTGAGAATATATCAAACGATTTTGCGAAAAGTAAATTTTTGGACGAACGACAAATGTCGCATGCATAAAAAGGTATCTCAAGTCGCGAGTCCCGGCAGCATTAATTGTCGACTACACAACGACAAATGTCGCGTGCATACTGCATACGCCCGTGCGCACTTCGTTTCTCTGGGCAATTTTTGAAATAGTTGTATAAAATACACAATGTTAATAGTACCGTGCCTATATTCAACATTCCATATTTTGTGCTTGCCGCGTGTGTTGCGAGATTGTGCAACTTGCGGACATTCAACTTTTTCCATCACCTATTTTCTATGAATCTGAGTGTACACATTGATGAAAGTGAAAAATGTTCTTCGTAGCTTGGTTGGTGAAAGCAATATGCTACCAGCCCTACAACCACACAAGCATAGCATATGCGTTTTATCCTCGCTCTCGCCAAGTTTTTAACTTGTGTTTTAGGCGACCAAATCTAATACACTCTAGCTTCGGTCAGCAATAGTACAAAAAGTGTTCAAATTGTAATCGAAAGTCATAATGCATTCAAGGAGAGAATAAATTATAGAAAGCATCGCGCGTGATACATGTTGCTCCACTTTTGAAAAAGAAAGACGAATACATTTTATTCAATGCCAGTTTTCGTCTTACGTGGAAAGAAAAAACGATGTATTAGATCGTAGCAAATATACACTAGCTCTCATACTTAACAAGGAATCTATTTCCTCTGTATAACTGAAAGGTTCTGTATAACAGTGATCCACCCCCCTTCAATAGCGAAATCGAGATCCTCGCAGTCCCAACCAGTTGCTCTCCGGGACAAATGTTCCTTTCTCACTACCTCCAGGGCTTAAAAAAAGACAATTCTAAACAATTTGGAGTACTTTAAGTTGTAAGAACACAATTATTTACATTAAACTAATATCATCATCATAATTAGTGTTCTGCCGGAATCGGCAGGTCCTTCAAGGCAAGCTAAGCCCTCTCCATTCATCCTGATCTTGCTCTTTCATTTTCATCTCAACATACGATTTATATTCCTTGACATTGTCAAGCAGTTGGATTCTTCTTCTTTTTTTTTCTCAGCCATACCTTAGTATAGAATCTCTGAGTAGTCAATGTCCTAATCAATTTCTCTTTCTCTTCTTGATTGTCTGCAGCATTGTTTGTCTCTCGCTAATGCACTTCTTCATTCCACATCTTTATTTTTATGTTATTTGCATCAATTTTATCATTGACTTTTAGGTAGCTTTGCCTCAGGCCGTGATAAGATACGAAAAAGACGTGGGAATCAAGTCGACCAGAGCCTAAGTTGAAGTTTAGCTTGGTTTGACTGATTAACGAAGAAGAGAAACGATAAAAGAGTTTATTCGTTTGCAGACCTTGAATGTTTCGGGAAAATATAGAAAGTTGGAAATTTTACATCCTCATATACTATAATGGCATTTAAGAATTGGCCCATTTTCAGTCAAATGCTTAATTAGTATACTAATAGAAAATAAAAAATAAGTAGAGACCCTGGATCTTGAGTAGACATTAGCTTCATTCTTGTGTACAAATCACTAAAATTCTTGAGTGTTAATGTTAAAATTCTAGAGTTCACGGTCAAAGTTCTACAGTGTTATTAAGTGAAATTAGCATATTTATGACAAGCGAGGCGGAGTCGAGTCGGGGACTGTGCATATAAGCCACCGCCAGGCTTCAGCAGCGAGCATCCCCTTTATATGATCAATGTTGCGTTCGAAAAATTGTGGCGAGACCTTTTCAAAGACACATCAACTACTTTCATATCCCAGTCGTTCCAATGTTGAAAATCCCCCCCAATCTTTGGAACCGCCCTTGCTGGAGAAATGATTCGGGTTTGAATTCGTGTTGCCGAGACCTTCCCAACGATACCTCAACCACTTTCTTAGCTCTAGTACTTTCAAAGTTGCGAATTCCCGCCTGTTAAACTCGGAATCCTCCCGTGCAAACTAAATGAATGATATGGGTTTAAACTCTTGCTAAGACTTTTCCAACGACATATCAACTACCTTCCTAGCCCAGTTGTTCCAAAGTTGAAATCCCCCAGAATCTCGGGAACCGCCCCTGCAACCTGAAGAAATGATCTGGGTTCGAATTCGCGTTGTCGGAACCTTGCCAACGTCACCTCAACCACCTTTCTAGCCCTAGTAATTTCAAAGTTTAAAATCACTCCGAAACTTTACAACCGACCCTGCAATCTGGATGAACGATACGGGTTTGAAGTTTGAACACGTCTTGCCTAGACCTTTCCAACGGCGCCTCAAACACCTTCCTAGCTCGACTTGTTCCAAAGATATAAATTGGACACACTATCTCAGGGACCTACCCGATTTCTGAAACCGCCCCTGCGATCTGGATGAGTGATACGGGTTTTAACTCGTGTTGCCGAGACCTTTTCAACGCCATCTCAAACATCTTACTAGCCATAAAGTGACCCCATATCTGGCAATACCCCTATCTCTGGCCCTCCTTCTGTAATCTGGATAAATGATACGGGTTTGAGCTAGTCTCACCGAGACCTTTTCAACGACACCTTAATCACTTTTCCAACCCTAGTAGTTTCTGAGTTGAAAGTTGTCGACACACGGACAGAGCGGGCGCTAAAGCTTCACAGTATTAGCTGCTGAAGTCTAAAAGTACAAGTAATATTCTGCTCTTAAAATGTTTAACAACTTGTTGTAGGAACATAATTTTGCACTAAACTAAAAATAGAGTTCCACATTACTCAAACTTCTTTGCTCTATAAGTTTCATTGTTCATCGGACAACAACTATTTGGATATCCGTTTATTCGTTTTTTGAATAATCGAATAAATGGATATCCGTTTGTTTTTCGGATAATCGAATAAACGGATAACCGTTTGTTCCTTTTCGGATAATCGAATAAACGTATATCCGTTTGTTCATTTTCGGACAATCGAATAAACAGATATCCGTTTGTTCGTTTTCGGATAATTGAATAAACGGATATCCGTTTGTTCGTTTTTCGGATAATCGATTAATCGGATATCCGTTTCTCCGTTGTTCGGATATCCGATTAATCGGATATCCGATTATTCGGATTCGAATAATGAAATTATCCGGTTAATTATTCGAACAATATCCGGATGAATAATTATCCGGATAGTTTTGACAGCCCTAGTTGAGAGATACACGATTCAGAGGGGAAAGCAGGATGACTTATAGTAAAGTTTCGGTTGAAGATGCAGAAGCTATGGACAAAGTTAGTTCTTCGATGGAGGGAGTCGATGGTGAAATAATTCAATCAATGTACTGGTTATGGTAAGAGGTATCATATTAACTGTGTAAATATGGCAAATGAAGTTACTCCTCAGGAGGCATGGAAATGTGTCACTCGTACTTTAAGCTGGTGGGGGATAAGACGCCTCAAGTGGATGCGGATAAGACACCTCAAGTGGTACTGCTCACATTGGAAAGCATGTTTAGGCAGTTGTTAAAGCAGAATGCAGAACTCACGAAACAGGATGCGGAGATCTTGAAATGGATAGAGATTAACAATGCCGACTTTCAAAGATAGTTTGAGGAGACTAGGAATGATTTCCATGGACAGCTGAAGAGTATTAAGGATACTGTGCAGAACACGAAAGTTCAGCTGGAAGATACTAGAACTAAACTGCATGAACGATGGAATAAGATGGAGGAAGGTTGTTCAAACCAAATCGTACCGAACTGGAAGGCAAGATAGCCCTCGGTTTGTTGACTGTAAAAAAATATGTCCTGAATACTACCATGAAACTTTTTCAGATGACCCTGCAAGGACTTCATGAATCTATAAATGATAAAACTGATGAGTTGGTAAAGAATTTGAAAGAAGTAAAAATATGGTGTGAAGCACGTATCATCCAGCTGGAGGAACAACTGGAGTTGCGTGATTGCTCGCAGGAGAAGTCCATACTAGAGAACTCGGAAGATATCTATAAGGTAAAAATTAAGTCGAATATTATCGTGGCTAGAGAGAGAGAGTAAATGCACTTGAGAGAGAATGAACTCAACTTCAGAAACAGAACTTGTATGACCGGTCTAAAAGTTCCGGGTCAAAGAAATAGTCTCCTCAAACACGTGTGACTAGATGAGGAAAGAAAATCCAGTTGTAGCAATGTTAAATGTAGGAGATTATCCTCTCTAATACGCGGGGATGATAATCAAGTGAACCCAGGGAGGTACACTTCCTCAGAAAGTGGATATTCGGATGAAAGTGATCCAGTACAACCACATAGAAGATCCACATATGATCACCAGTTTATGGACGGTAAGGGCGAGTTGTCAAGTGGAGTGGCAGGAGAAGCTACGTGGCGGACACTCAGTCGGTGCAAGAAACTACGTAAGAGATGAACAGATGTGACGCAAATTACCTAAAGTTCTCAGGTCTCAAAATCTTTACAACGTATTCGGCAGAGAAATACCAGATGACTGGCAAGTCAATTTGCAGGAAGCTGGAATCATTTGTATACAGGAGGAGGAATTGCTCCTGGTGATTCCATTTAAATTGAGAGGCCCGGCACTTTATTGGTACCAGTCTAATGTAAAAAGATTTAGAAGCTACGGAACCTTCAGGACAGTCTTTTTGAAGTATTATCAATCAGAAGGTATGACGTATGCCAAACTCACATGTTGCACACTGCCCCTTTTGATCTAAGAGGGGATACCAGTGTTGAGGGATTCGTCATAGAGCGGTATACCCAGATGAGAGATCTGGATGAAACCCGTTCCGAAATACAGCTATGTAACAATATTATCACCTTATTACCTACGGTTTATCAAAGACACCTGTCTACTGCACGTATCGTAGGACTGATAGATTTGCTCGAAGCTATTAGGAGGTTCGAACTAATCCGCGATACATGTAAAGCGAAGATACCACCGTATAATAGTGGATATGGTAAGGTAATATACCATACGAGAATCGATTGAAACAGGCTAAAGTGGGTGAAGTACAGGTGAGATACGCGGACGAACCAGCACAGGACTAACTAAATGACACGAATGACCACCCCGAGGAAAGGAGGTCGGGTGATTACCAAGGGGCAAGAAATCAGAAATCAGGCGAAAGAAATAAAAATTAATACGATAAAACCGGAGCCATCAGAAAGAAGCCTTGGAATAAGAGATAGAGGCGGAGAGGTGACCCAGATAATAAAGAAGGTGCGCAGTGTCCTAGAGATATTGATGGGGCTGAGACGCCGCCAAAGACAAACGACGGTCCAGCCTTTCCATCTGGAGTCACCTTACGATTGTGTGTGATCTTTGGAATCAAATATTTATAGGTTATTTCTTATTAAACTAGACGAAAGTTCAGTGGAGATGTAAAATAATCCTGAAAAAAAAAGCAATATGGCAAAATGGTGAATTTTACATTGCATTTTTAAAAGTGTAAATACCTCGTTCTACCCACTATCTTGGTTGTAAAGTATTTAAAAATTTTAAATATCATAGGCAAATCGACTCATGTAGGCCTGCCATTTATGGGGGGGGCACGAGGGACAGTCTCCCCTGGAATTTTACTTTATCTTTTATTTCTAAATTCGCACGAGAAAGAAAGAACGCTATGTGCGTTATGCATTACGAATAAACAGATTAGATTTACTTATATGTCAATAACTCATGAAAGGTAATTTTACACCTAAGAACTGTTTTCGCAGGGAAAAATACTGTCACACACGTCAATGTAGGAATATTTGTCTGTGCGTTTATAGGGGACGAAAAATACTTTGTATATATTAGATATATATATAAATATACATTTCTATATAAAGGTTTAAACAAATTTTAGACCTACGAGAAAAATATGAAATGACGGACCTGGAGACATGTCATTTGTTTGCTCAGGTTTTTCGAAGATGTGGCCAGAATTTGAGAGTTTCAGGATCATATAATCAGCGAGGTCTGTGTAAGTCAATGTTCTTACTGGTATCTGCAGTAAAAAAGCTAGAAAATGATCCATCTACACGCGGTACACATCACACATGTCAGAAAGCTTAGGAGGCTTTTGTTTTACAATCTCTTCAGTGGATACAAGAAGAAACTTTGTATACAATATTTTAAATGGGTATAAGGCTGAATTTCTTGAATGTTTCAGCGTTGCTACGCTGAAAGGATGTCGGGAGGAAACAGTCCTGGCCATAATTTGGATATCGTGCCAACACTCATTTGGTAGGACGAATTAAAAGCAAATAATAATAATAATAAAATTAATGAACTGTGAAAAACATCTGTTAAAATGATAACTTCTACAAGATAAAAATAAATTTTCAGTTTTATCGTCTATTTGCTTATATCAGTATTGTAGAGCATTCAATTTTAGTCTTTCGAATCACTGAATGTCATAAAGATATGAAGTTTTTCTCTCTTTTAACATAACTTCACATTGGATGTATTTTTGGGTTTTCTCCCTTTTCTTTATGTAAGCATTGTATAAAAGTAATAGTTAAACAACGTTTGTGATTATAAGGCTCGTGTTAGGTGTCACAAGAATAAGAGCGGTATTGGATTTGATGATAACTGTATAACCAGAAGATTTTGAAATGTTATGCATCCACTCCCTGCTACTTACATTGCAAATGACACGCACAGATGCGCGCGGATCATGTTGCTGTGACGAGATAGCAACCCTAGAGCAAAATTCCACCATTGACCCTGTGTTGCCAATTTTAAGAAATCCGGAATTCGGTCAGGACAATATTGACAACAGGAGCAACTGGACTATCCGTAACTTAGCACGTTAGCGCGATGTGCTCTCCTTGGCAGAAGACCGGCAAATGAATTAGGTGGCAGCGCCACGGTTGACTGATCCCACCCCGTCATTTCCGAAGTAGAATGTTTATACCCTACAGTTTAGTATAGGGAAAACATTGAACTATTTTGTTTTACACTAAACATGTGTTGGATTTCATGTTATTTAAATCTTTTAGTATGTGACAATTTTACTCACAAACTAGCCAAATTAGTTTCTTTTCCAACAAATCATTTTCACAGGTATGACAAGCTGAAAGCTCTCCAAACGGGTCCACTCACATTTTCTTTCAGGAGGAGACATTTTAAAAGGAATAACATTGACGCAACTTTAATGAGGAAGTAATTCACATGAAAATCAAAAATCAAAACATCTTCAAGTTGTACTGATAAAAAATAAATCTCTGGTTTACGTTTTCTTGGATGACACTTTGAATTTAATTAAATTATTCACAGAAAGTAATATTGTTATATCAAGAATAATAATATATAACTCTTAGGAATAATGTTGTAACTGTGAAGATAACAGCATACATTTAGAAATAAGCCAGGTTAAAAATTTGTTTATTCTCAAGTAAAGAACTCTAAAATTCAATGTAGTATGAGTGATAATGACAAGTTGACATTGCAGAAACATCATGGAGAAATAGATAGCTATAATATAAACTTTCTCTGTTTCTCTATGTTCACAAGATAAGATTCAAAGTTTACGAGAAAGGTCCATACCAGTTTTAAAGGCAAGATCTAACAACCTCTTGATTACGACTTGATTGTCATCCCTCTCTTTGACCCCAAGGAGACTTTAAAACACGGGGTACCACGGTAATCTATCATGCATGTTTCGCGGTTACAGATAAATAACCCGTATCTATTTTTTGATCCATCTCGAAAACTGAACATTATTATTTAAGTCGGAGGACCCTAATTTACTATGGCGAGTAACTATATCTGAAACTTTCCGTTGCAGGTTAGAAAATCATTTTCTCTGAAATTAAACCTTGCCTATAGCAAATAATTTTTCTATGATACCTGAACTTCTAGTTATGGTTTCTGACAGTTAAACTATTAGAATTTCGGTTGAGAAATATTTTAAGACCGAAATGTGAAAAACGACACTCACAAAAACGAAAAGATGTTTGTAACAACTAGAATACAAAACTGGCTAATCTTTCCTAAACCTTTTCACGGTGAAGTTTCAGCAGATACACTGACGTGTCCCGTATCTATTTTCAAAATCTACGCTAGTTAGGATGGGAAACTTACGTTCAGTCGTTACGAGACATTCATTGACTCATTACCTGATATCGTATGGAAACCACTTCCCGTGAAATACACCATTAACTCAAAGGAAAATTAGATGACCAAAACTGATGTGCAATGTGATTCATTTAGTAAACCTAACTTTATGAATAACTTCTTTTATGGGACATCTTATAAAAGTTTTCTCGTTAGAATCACCTGTACTTTCCAGTTGCAAGCAAACTGACTTGGCCTCGTATTTATCTTTGATTTTTGAACGAACAACAGTTAAGACGGGAAATGTAGTTTCAACCGCTTCCGATGTTTAAATGCTTGTTTAACCGTGATAGCTCTCTATTTAATTTGGAATTTTGAGTCTCCTAGAAGAGTGAAGACGAGAAATGTTCCTCTGAGTCTCAATGGTAATTCAATCTCACTTTCGCCGAGAACTATATAGACATCATATCCCCGTGATCTTCAAACATCACCTAACAAAGGTATTTACTACAACTTAATCTCGGAACTTAATCATCCGCCCGCATTCGCTTCTCAATCCGTTTCTTTCTAATTGCAGTAATCTTTCTCATATCTGATGTAGAAATAATATTACTCCTTCCCTCCGCAATTACATTAACCACTTCCACAATTATATCATGAGCTATCGTAACAATAATTTTTCTTCTAATCCTACTTATCGACCTATACCATGAATGAACTCAAGGATCATTAGAATGACCCCTGTAGGATAATAGTTAACCATAATATTTGGTTTGTAGCCAAAAGGTGTTGCTTCTCAACTTATCTTATTTAACACAAAACAAGAAGCAATACTAAATTGCACTTAGTTTCGACCTGACCCTTAGATGACCATATCATTCTTGTTTGTTAGCGGAAGCCAGATCAAAGGCATGTTATTGTTAATAACAAAGATCGGAACTTTAATATAACCCCCACTAAGGAGGTGAGTAGTTATTAACAAGAGAAAGCTACTAACTTTTATTTTTAGCGTTTAAACTCCGTTATTACCTCTTTAATAATACATAAATACCCCCTTAGTATAACAATTTACACCACTTTTCCAAGGTAAAAATAAGAAAATTTTCTTAGGGAGTACCATTTGAGGAGTCAACAACTCATTTTTGCATCTTCAATGCTACGCTTTAAATATAAGCTACCCAGAGAAATAAAAGAATAAAAATTGTTAAAATATAATTAGAACAAATGAAAAAATAAAAGTAATCTAAATTCATTAAACTGCATCTTATTTACTAAAGTAGAACCATTCGCTATAAAATTATAAACCCACTGCGCGCCTAATATCTCACGTCAACCCTGATCAATAATTTTAATATAAGATCCCCCATGTAAAGAGGAAGTCGAATACAGTAATTAGTAGATAAATAAGGTAAAAATGATATCGAACCAATTATAGTTATAAAAAATAAGCCCCGCCAGAAACTATTTGATTCCTTCCCATTTGGGAATTTCCTAATAGCACCCAAACTCAAGCCCCCACGCCACTATCAATTAAAGCCTCAGTTTTAAGACACAACGGCAATACTACTACAGATTGACAAGAAAATAATAATAATCAACCAATAACTCCCTCGCCTAAAATGGAAGCCTCTGTAAGACCTGACATCCCTCAAATTATAGTTCAATTAGTATTATCTCCTACACTGTGACAACTACCGCCGGCAAACCCTATCCCAGTTAGATAATATCTCAAGTGAACAGAATAACATACAGTTAATCCAATAGAAAAAATAACAAAAAAATCTAATTAAATCAATTCACGCTTTTGAACCAATTTCTAAAGTTAAATCCTTAGAATAAAAGCCAGCCAAAAAAGGAAACCCACAAAGAGTTAAATTAGCTGCATTTAAACAAGACAAAGTTAACGGCATTTGATACACAAGCCCTTCCATACATCGAATATCTTGGGTATCCCCCACCCATGAATAATAGCTCCTGCGCACAAGAACAATAAAGATTTGAAAAGAGCATGTGTTGGTAAATGATTTTGTATTTAGGATTTTGTAATACTTTATTTTGGGCTATTTTCACAACAATTGCTCTCTTCTCACGGGGTTAAGTCATTCCTTTGAATTACTCGGGTATATTTACGGTGATATTTTCAATCAGGAGAAATTTAGCTAAAGAGGTTGATATGCTATTTTGGACGATACATCAACCTTTTTAACAAGCAGTATTGCATCGGTAACTTCAACACTGCCCTCAGCTCCAGCTTCACCCATTAGACAAAATACTGGTTTGGCTGGAATTAGCTTAATATGTAACTGTACACCACTCAACAGAAATTTCTCCTGATTGAAAATATCACCGTGAATATACTCGCGTTGTTCAAAGGGCTGACTTAACCCCGTGAGAAGAGAGCGTTTTTTAAAACCAGATTACCACTATCAGCTACACTGTCCATTTGACCGGCCGTATCTTTAAACCACGTTGCCGTCTGAAGATGAGTTGTTTTTGCATTAGCGTTATAATTCAATTGTTTTTCAATATACGAGTGATATGGATATGTGTGGGAAGAATAGGAAATTTGTTGATTATTCAGGTATATCTATACCTCGTTCAACATAGCGCTGAGAAAATCATTAACAGGATCAATTTTCCTATCGGCATAAGTCAAATCAGAACCATCAGTTTTAGTAATTTTAGCCAAAAAATAAAGCATTGTATGCGGTAAATCAATATAATCATCAACGTGATCGGGGACTACAAACTCTATCGGAGCACTATCAGCTATTGACGCAACAGGTTTATACGGCACTGTTTTATTACCAATAATACTTGTTTGAGCGGGCAGACCCACAAATAGATCTAATACTGATTTCGTACACTCACACTGCATTTTTTATTTTCTGCTATTAATAATCACATTAGTTTATTTTTTAATACCATATTACGTCGACAAAAATGTAGTTTTACACATACACTGCCATATTGGGAAGGAAGTGGATTACCCGTGCTATCCCTTGAATCAATAATAATTTGATCAAACTATTTACGCTGTACGGGGACATAATGAGGATTTTCAAAGATATGTACATTACTAGCACCATACTCTTTAATATTTATATTTATAATACGCAGAAGTGGCGCAACAGTATCGCCTACCAGCTGAGGGTCTACAATATCGCTGTAGATATCCATGTGTATGGGTAGCGATTTTTGTAAATCAGCCGGATAACGAGCATGATGGACAAATGCGATATTCTCAAGTTGTATATGATCAATACCTAGTATTTTGACTAATTCGGCTGATAGCCGTACTTCTTTTACACTCTCGTCAACTTTTCTTACTCTACTGACCTCAATGCGTTTTACCGAAACTTTAACTTTTAATTTTAAATTCAATTTATTGTTTTTATAGTTAATTTGAGATAGAATATCGTCAAAGTGATAATAATGGCCGGGCATTATTTTAGTTATGCTCCAGCTTTCTTTATCGGTACCCCTGTAATAGATATTGTTACTATATTGGGAAACACTCTGAAATGACCCTGTATAGTGTACCTCAACAACAGCTGTTTCCCACACACCTTTCTCCAGCACAAGAACATTATACAGTTTTGTAGTATTACATGCGAGAGTATTTAGCGGGAAATATTCCATAGAACTACTACTGGGTAGTGTGACATTAAAACTAGTACATTCCATAAATCTCTCTCTTCTTCGTTCTTTTTTCTTTACACCACCTGTTAGCTTATTTCTACGTTTCCCTCCTATCAACACCTGATATATTTTATTTTGTGCTTTATTCTTTAAATTACTATTTGCTTCCTGCCAGCGTGATTTTAAATCTTCTTCAACGGGTCTATTAGTATCTAGAGCGTCGCCGGCTACAGTAAGTCCAATACGTAACAGTTCTTTACGAACAGTTTTTGCACATTGTTTTAACAATGAAAATACAGTACGGAATAAACCACTTAGAAAACTACCAATACTATATCCTTCTTGGAAGAGTGCACCTCTATATACATTATATCCACTGCTGGCTTGATGTAAATAATACTGCAAATAAGGATCAATCATTATTTCTTCTTGAGCTCTATACACAAATATAACGCTAGTTTACAATATTGTATTATTATTATTACTATCCTTTTTCTGACCTAGGAAAATATCTTATTTCTATTTTATAGTCACACAATCTACACGACCTCTTAACAGAGGGCAGTATGGACTCCACCGTTTATGCTCTTCCAGCGGAATATTATAAGATTGCCAATTATTAATTCTAAACTACAAAATGCACATCTTACAATATCGTGTAATCTAACAAAATAAAAACCACACTCTCTAGTTGATGTGGTGGAACTTTCCATTGCACCGGCGCTTTAAATGTTGCTAACCGTTCGTTAAATTGGATACTAGAATCCATGAATTAAAAGAAGCAGGTTAACCCCGCCAACAAACAAGTATTCGTTTACATTTAGCTTCTAAAATTTCATCTATTTAATAAACTTCGGGTAGTGGCACAGCTTGTATTTACTCTTCATAAAATGTACCATCAATTACGTCACCATTTAAATCCTCTAATACATAAACCACTTTATTTTCCTTATACTTTATATATTTTATTTCAAATATTTCCAAAGTCCAATTTTCTTTGTACTCTTTTTCAAAATGTCGTTTTGCCTTGATAATTCGCACAGTATCACCTTCTTTGTATTTTTTTTACCTTAACACTAACACTAGTCGGTTTCACCCATTTATTCCACACTTGTTGAAACGTATCTTGATTCACAAGAGCGGGTGGTAATTTATGTGGGGCGTGCGGTCTAGCATTATACTTGTGAACTAGTTTCGCCAATACGTCGATATAACAATATGCTTTTTTTAAAGTAAAATATTTCCACATTCTTTGCTTCAGACTGCGATTTAGACGTTCTACGAGGCTTGCCTGAATATCTGGGTTTTCTACACTAAAAAAACGATGAATAGGATTTTGAGGAATGCTTGAAATGTTTTATTTAGAAACTCTGTAGCTTTGTCTGTTTGTAAACGTATGGATCTAAGTTTTGGGGTAGATGCAAATATTTTCTTGAATGCCAGTTTAATATGTTCTCCTGTTTAACTGCGGACCGGCACTGCCCATACATAGCGACTAAATAGATAAATCACTGTTAAAATATACCGGTAGCCGTCATTATATATTCGGAGACTTTGTAAATCAACCAGGTTGAAAATGTTCTCGCACTGGTTTATGCAATGTATATGCCGGTTGTTCTTTAGCCACGCTTCCACTCGCTGTATAGGTATTGATTTCCTTACTACCTGCTATGATACCTGGGCCGTTGAAAACAATGCAGAATGTGCCGAGTTGTAGTAGATATTTGCCAGCTTTTTCTTCATTATAGTTTATAGTTGCGCCATCCTGCAGGTTTTCCCGGCCCCTCTTCCTCTTCTGTTTTCGAAGGAACGGCAGCAGCAGTCAGTTTTCGAATATACTTTATACGTTGAGGGTTACCTATATATTCTAAGGGTATATTTGTTTTTGTTAATAGTATAGCGAAGGGTTCCCAGCCAGTTGTTGGAATATTTTCTTTCGACACCTAACAAAATCAGCTACAAAATCTACTGTATTAGCTCCGGGGATTAATTTACTATATATATTAACGTTACCATATGCATCCCAATGAATATTTTGTTTTTGTTTTAATTTGTGTATAATGAACTTGCTTTAAGTCGACAAGCTTCGGATAGAGTGGATATTATATCATTATCATCATCATCATCATCATCGCTCACTTCCCCCTCCGCCACATCATGATTCTTTGGGGTGTTGTGGTTTTTTGAACAACATGTAAGGGATTTTTGTAACACCTCTCTATACTCTACCCATTTTTCCTCGACAGTCAACTATTATTATTTAGCAAGCAAGCAGAGCCGAACAGAGCTAAGGCTCACAGTGAACCGAGCCGTGACTCGCTCAGAGCCGAGCCGAACCGAGCCGCGGCTCACAGTGAGCCGAGCCCTGGCTCACACCGAGCTGAACCGACACGAACCGAACCGATATGAACCGCGGTTCGAACCGAGCCGAATCGAACGGAGCCACGGCTCAAATCGAAACGACCTGCTGCTCATACCGAAGTCTGAACCGAGTCGAGAGTCACAAGGGATGTATTTCGGGTCGAAGAGGATTTTTTGATAAGACTTTGTATATATACACGGTCCGACAAGTAAGTAATGAGACTGGTTTTATTCTGGGAGACATACGTGCTTTTCGTGTCTGACCCCTTTTCCGATTTTAGATGAAGCATTGAATAGTTATTTCTCAAATCTAAGATAATAATAATAATGTTCTCAATTTATATTCATTTCCAGCACGAGTTTTGTATACCAATTTACTTTTGTTTGTTCTTAATCATTCCTCCCCCCTTTTTTACTGAAGAGTTATGTTGTGTTTGCATTTAATTTAAGATCTCTTTCTACATTACATAATTTGTAACATATTTAAAGAAATTTACTATCAGAAACAACGTAATTTAGTACACATTCTTGGCTTCTAGGATACTAAAAGAATACTAAAATACACTTCATACACGGGTGTCAGGATTTTTAATGAAAAGGGTAGTTTCTATGCGTCTTTTTTGTCTTGGATATCTACAATTTCTAAAGTAAACGATTCAATTATTGTTTAAATAACATATAAAAGAAACATTTGCCTTTCTTTTGTGTTTTGGTACAGAAAATACATTTTGCGTTCAGGTGTATAAGAGCTTTTATTATGATAATTTCACATTTTTTGAGAAATTGAATCTCCTCGCCTTACCCCTTTTCCAACTTTAAATTTTTCACTTTCTTGATGTAGTTTAATGACAGATGTAGCAGTCGAGTTGATGTTTCGCAGTAACGTGATGTATGCACTTTCGATGTCTTGATGTTCAAGTGATTTAAGTACTGCTGCCAAGGAGGCCGAATCGAAAGCCTTTTCAAAATTTATCAATTCCAAACATAATGGAAGTTCATATTCATTAGTCTTTCCATAACTTCATTCAATGCTAGTATGTGGTCCATTGGGGATCCGGAAGTTTCGGTGCAGGAACGTTGGGTGCAGGAAGTTTCGGTCCAAAGATTGCCTTTTCATTATAGATAGGCTGTTAAACAATGAACTTGACCTTATTGTTCGTCGGTTAATACTCTTATTGATATACTAATTAATGAAATTATTCTAAATTAAGTTAGCAATTTCTTTAGACTAGCAAAATTTGTTTCGACATTTTGAATTACTGTATTGGTGATACTACAAATACAATCACTATGGTTCTCTGTGGTATTACTTTCGAAATGTGCCTAAAGTCATCAGCACATAGTGCTTAGAAAGCAAACAGTCTATATGAACTGCAGAATCCTTAAGAAAACACTGTGTTTGTAAAAAATCACGTACAAGTCAATATGCTTAAGGGGTCATTCAAGTGTAACGTAAGCATTCAAGGAGAAAGGGTTCAAGCATGACTTATTTTATCTGACAGTGAAGGAAGGAGATCAGAGTGTTTTCAGACGATGTGCAGTAGAACCTCTGTTATCCGAAATAAATGGAATAAGTAAGTCATTTTGAATAACCAAAATTTCGGTTCAAAGTTTAAAGTGAAAAAATTGAAGGCAATGATAAAAAATACACTTTTAGATTACAGACTTTTAATAAAGCATTAAATGCTTTTACAGTTGGACAACTCCTTATAAACTAAGTTTACTCTATTTTGAAAAACCTTTTTCTGTTAGAATTTCAAATTATATCTTTTTCGTTTTTTTTTTTTTTTTTTTTTTTTTTGCCGTTTCTGTTAAACGCTATTTCAGTTAAAAGTATTTCGGTTAACAGATGTCTTACTGTAATGAAACAAAATTGACAAGTTTTACATAAGCACTAGGGGAATGGTCGGGTATCCGCTTATTTTACTAACACGGGGGAGCAAGTTTTCAGTGATTGAAAGTTTGCTTATGCAAGAGTATCCGCTGAAGTTCCAGTAATATTGTCAACTTTGATTCTGATTCAAAATTTTACTTGATTTTCCATGACTGCATAAACAATTTTCATGAGGTTACTCCTTGGGTAAAGTTTAGTTTAGGTTTCCCCCAAAATGTATAATATACAGCAGACATGTACAATTTTTTCTACATGTGTGGGAGTGTTGAAACGCAATCTGTAACAAAGATTCAAATGATGGAAGTGTCAAACTGCCTGAGAGTGAAAGAACTAAAAGCACCTGGGACTGTTTGGCACTTTCGGTGTTCAGGTATGGCACATGTTGTGAATGTTTAAGGCACACTCGCATATAATAAGCTTCGCATATAATAAGAAACATGAGCCAACCTGAATTTTCTAACCCGTCTTTGCTTTTCTGCATTGAGTCCTTGATTTTTGTAGCAAAATAAGTCATCCATAACACGAAGTGACGCCATTAGGATTCCCGAACATGCCGCCGTGTTTACGTATGCTGAGCAACTCGAGTATCTATTTAACGAAATGATAATGACACATTCGTTTTCGTAACACTTTTTGGATTGCTAGCTGTCCCTGTGATTGTCTAAAATCGTCTGTATCGATTTTTTGTACGAGCATCGCTGGTAGAAAAAGTACATACGGCTCAATAGCTGGCAGAAGCCGGGGAATCGAAACTAAAATTTAGCCTGCTCCTTCACCGAGACCACTATTAACTAAGTGAAAGGTAAAGTTAATAGATGATAATATTTTACACACCTGGTGGCTATATTATCTAAGCCTTGCGTTCATGTCTTATAATGAATAACACAAGCTGGTAATGCTATTACTAAATTTTACTAAAAAATTATGATTTTGCTAGAATAAATAACACATGTTTGTTTAATATGTTTTGCGTTACCGGGTCTAGGTTTTGTTTCTGAAAGTGAATTTTTAATTTGGTAGGGGCTGATAATCTTCACATTTTGAAAGATGTCCATGTTAATAAAAAGTATTTTAATCTGAGGTGGTGAAGTGTAGGCCTATGTAAAATTTATTAAATACAAAGACGGTTGGTAAATACTAATACAAGTTGCTATAATGATTACTTGCTGATCTTTGCTTGAATAGCAATGTTAGTCGGTAAATGAATGGAGTATCTAGTAGCAGAAGCAAGTGTCCCTGTCTCCAAAATTGCAGGTGATGCATTCATCAGGTAAGAGAAAGAGACAAAATTTCCGGTATCAACATTTCATAAATCCAAAAGACTTCAACGACACCTTTTTTATTTCTTAGTTAAGTAAGGGCAGGTCAGTAATTCTTAATCCATTCGGAAATCTACCGCTAAAGTTTTAACAAATATATTATTATAGCGACGAAACATGTATCGTTCTTACTTTTCTACTAGTATTCTTTTTAGCGATTTGGAGTAATTCTTTTTTGCTTTGGAAAGTAATACTTCTGCCTAAAACTTTCAATTTTGGAAGGGGATCCGGACCCCCTAACCCACCTCCTAAATACATATCCCTTATTGTAATAATATAGCAAGAAAATATTTCATTCATTTTAATTTCGCTCTTTTAGTAATTTATCAATGTTGTAGGAAACAACTCCATCAGTAAGTTTTTGCACCAAAACTTACAAGCACGGAAACTTCCCGCAACCGAGACTTCCTGCACCGAAACATTTTAGACTCGATTCATTGTGCTAAATGCAAGACGAAATCCGGCTTGTTCCCTTCTCTGGTAAAAATCCAAGTCTCGTTCAATAGGATTGAAAATAAATTTGGTAAACATTTTATACAGAACTGACAGTAAAGTAATTGGTCTATAGTTTTCAACGCGTTCTTTTGTCCCCTTTCTTGTATAATAAAATTATAAAAACATTATTCCAACTTGACGCTTCCTCAGGCACATTGAGAATAATTTAGCAAGATCATCTTTCATCTTTTCATCTCCCATTTATACATCTCTGCTTTGAGTCCATGTTCTCCAGGTGATTTCACGTTGTTCAT